>MCJB01051452.1:129275-147614 GCA_002018475.1 Nicotiana obtusifolia | reverse complement strand
TTCCCCCTCTCTTTCTCCCCACAGTTTCTTCCCGCTCCCCAACCCCACCTTCTTTCTCTTTATTGCAACTTTAAATAATCCCTTGGCCAGTCTTTATTTCTTCACAAACTAATAATTTTGGCGTTGGTTGGTGTTTCATTTTTTCAGTTGACGGCAAAGGTATGATGGTGACAGCATTTCCCGCGATCGTGGGACGATTGAGACAACAAAATTACTGAAAACTTTCGAGGGTGGGAAGCAATAGGTGCTTAAGGAGGTCTATTAGTTTTGATTTTGATGAGTTTGGCCAAGATGCCATTTTTTTCGAGAAAAACCTTGTCGGAATAGTTTTGATATTTTTTTAGAAGATCTGATGGCTTGTTTGGACTAATTTCTATACTAAGGTTTGGTTAAGATATGTACTAGGATATGAACTGATCAAATTTGAGTTTTTACTATTGGAAATAGTGGCTGGGCATGGGAAGGTTTTGGCGGAACTATGGTGAAAGAGAACATAAATTAAAATTTTGGTAAATTGGTTTTAAAAGGGATGGGACCCAAATATTACAAATGCCAAACGATAAATGGTCTAGTATCTGACGTGGTATTCATGTTAGGTAATTGAGATACACGTTTCGAGGGAAGGATTTATTATAAGTATTTTTATCGAGTTGAGGTGCTAAAATGGGAAACTCGAAAGTTCATATATCGGTTTTAAAATCCAGTGCAAGTTTAAGTGGCCCAGAGGCCATTACGCCCTTTCGAAAACGTAAACTAGTTCCATGTTTGGCCAAGTCATCCGTTAGAGCTAGGGATTCCACTTCATTTCCTTCTCTAGAGGATTCCACTTGACGTCAGTAGTCAGGGCAGTGGCGGATGTAGTGTTTTAAGGTGACAGGTTCAATCGAACTCATAACTTTTGACGTGCAGTATAATTTATATGTAAAAAGTTCATTAAATTTGTAAAAAATAATAAATATGAACACATAATTTTAAAAATATAATCGGTCAAATGCTAAAAACTTTAAATATTGAACCCATAAAATTTAAATCTTGTATCTGCCTCTGAGTCAGGGGCGTATGTAACATTAAGGTGATGGGTTTAATTGACTTCATAACTTTCAATGCGAATCATAAATTTATGTATAAAAATCTATTAAAAATTCTAACAATTAGCAGATATGAACCCATAACTTTAAAAACATAATAAGTTCAATACTAAAAATTATAAAGATTGAACTCATAAAATTTCAATACTCGATGGAAAAACATCCTGCCAATTGAGATAACTGTTTGCTATGATTAGAGTTGCTCTGATCTTTCAGCCACATGAAGCAAGCCATATGGTGATATTGGTTCTCAAAGTTTTTTGGAATATAATGCATTTTATTCAAGAAATCTATAGCCACCTTACATTTCAGCATAAGGTGTTTGATGTGTTCAGGTTCCAAGCCCCATACTTGACAGGTTGGGCTATTGATAATTCCTCTATCAAAAAAATATTAAGCTGTTGGTATACAAGTATGAGATGCCATTCAAAAGAAAATTGGAATATGATCGAACTTAAAGATATGAATCGATTAGCATTTTTTACTCTTATTAGTTGAAACATCCTATCTTATTGATTCTCCTTTTCCACCACTTCGAGCTCTCACTTCTAGGGTGAACACGCATTTTCACGAAAACTCCTATTTCCTCTTTCAGGTGGGCGTCCTTGGCTCGAACTAAAGTGGGTCCCAAGTACTCCATCTCCATCATTGCATATAGGAATATAAAAAGTAAAGAAGAAAAGGCATTTTGTCTTGTTCCAAGTGTTCAATCTCCATATCCAATTAAAATTATGTCCTTGATGTCTTCTTTCCATACGCTTTTTTTTTTTTTGGCTAAAAGGATATTAATATTATTATTAACAATAACAAAAGTTATGCTTGTAGAAGCACACCCATTATACTACAGTTCCGTGGTAGTCTCCTAGCATATATACAGAGTTCCTCGTTTGTTTGCCTCCAAAATAACCAAAACATACAAAGGAGGAACTTACAAAATGTTGATAATACTAATACTACTATTACTATGCAACATAGTTCCATTCTTTGCCAGTACATCTGTCACTCAATTTTGTTCCCTGTAGATATGATCAAGCTGCGGGTCTCCAACTGGCTAAGCAATGACCTGCAACCATGAATTAAGTTAGATCTACCACTCCGTCCTTTCCACACGATCTACGTGCTATTTTGCTTTGATGTAATTTTGCAAATGCAGTGTACGTCTTAGTTGTTTATCCAATTCTCTTCTTCTTTCCTTCGGTTTCTTGCCTCGCTTCTTCTCTATATCTTCAAGAGAATGTATTGTCCAGTGATCTACATTAAGCCATTTATTCTCATATGGAACTGGACTGATCACGTTAGAATAGACGTTACATAAAAATCAATGCTATGCAGTGGAAGGGACAAATTCTGCAGGATCATATCCAGTATTGAGTCATGCAACACGCATGCTTTACACTAGCTCGGATGTAAGATTCCAGCCACTGATAGATGTCCCATGCCACCTTTCAGAAAGAATTCTGTTCGATAGAATGAATTGTGATATAGTGACAAATAAGACAATCATTGTGCCATTATCAAACTGACATGACATCTCCTTCAAATCTACCATTTAAAAATTTCAAGTTGTAAGCTTTGGTATGTGTTCATCAACCCTCGTACAAAGGAATTTTCTCCCCTCCTTACTTTGATTAATTCTTCTCTCACTTAGGAGGATTAGACATGTTCAAATGAAGGGCTAGTCATAACTTCCCAAAATCTAGTCATAATTTTCTTTCTGACCACTCCAACAAAATAAGAACTAGTTTTCTCTAACTTCGACCATGTGAAAGCATCAAAACAGACTGTAAAATTAATAGTAAGATGATAATTTTTACATGGTGACAAACTTTAAGCCCTTGTAAATCAAAATTTATAGCACCAGACTACACTTATTCCTTCGCAGCTCCCAAATTAATGTGGGCAATTTACCATATTAGATGTTATCAACAAACAGTAACAATGAATAGTAGCTCAACCGGCATAATATCATAGGCAACCCTTGCATTATGACTGGTATTGTGGAAACTAGCCGAAACGAATGATAGGTTGAATAACAGCTCCACCACCAGCCACCCAACCCCCAAAGCAGGGGCAGATCCATGTGGAGGACGTGGGTTCACGTGCACCCATGCTCCCCTCCCTAATAAAACCATGTATAATACTATATCTCTTCAAATTTTGTACCCAAGGTCAAGGAGTCATATGGTGCAATGGTTATGTGCACCTCTAATAACGTGCTCAAAGGTTCAATTCCCATGCCTGCTTCTTCTCTTGTCTTTTCTTTCTTCTTTGGTTTATTTTTTTCAAAATCCCTAAGTCCGAACATTGAAATTCTAGTTCTTCTTTTGTCACTATAAAATTTTATAATCAATTAAACCAAATGTTTATGTTAAAACTTAAAACTAGTAATAGTAGAGGATGCAACATATAGCCATGGAGTATAGCTATATATCTGTGTAAAATTACTAAGATTTTAAATTTTGAACCCATAATTTTTAAATATAATGGATTTAATGGTAAGAGCCTAAAGGTTGAACCCCATCAAATTTAAATCCTGAATTCACCGATCTATAATAGTGCGCCCATCTTCTTGAAATCCTCAATCAGCACTTGCCCCCAAGCCCCTGAAAACTTATAGTAAGATTATGACGCACTTCAGAGCTAGAATCATCAATCAGTGGCAGAACTATATGACTTGTCAAAGTAGAATCCTTGCCATTACAACCGCGACCACCAAACAACATGTCAAAATATCACCCTATGGAAGACTATATGACTTGAGAGAATAGAACCCTTTGCCATTACAACCACAACACAACATGATGGCCCTTAAGCAAATATTACCAGAACAACAATCTCAGTATTCTTTCAGTGCAAAAGAGCTACTTTGCAAGTGTGTTTGGAATGACGGAAGTCATTTTCCATTGAAACTGAGTTCCTAAAGAATTTTTTTCCATGAAAGATATTTTCCTAAAAAATTGCTTTGCTTGGTTGACATGCAGAAGATAATTTTCAAAAACAAATTATATTAAAGATTAATAATAATATTAGCAGAGTGGAGCGCTAAAGATTGACAATAACGTCTAAGTGTTAGTCAGAGCAAGTGATATGAAGTTAGAGTTAAAATAGTTGTAATGACAAATGATTCCCGCCCATAAGTGAGGGAAGTCCATTTCCCCCTTTTGGTGGAAGATGTTTTCCTTGGGTAATAAAACACAAGAGAATGACTTCCTTATGCAAAATGACTTCATCATGCACTTCATAAAGAAACATAAAAATATAAGATATAACTGACTATGGACCTTTCACCCTGACTTCTTCCAAAAGATGGTTTAACTTCGAGTTACAGCTAATAGAACCCAACGATATGCCCTGAGCTAATAACTAACAGATCTAAAAGGGCAATCCTAATGATCAAAAGCAACATAGCAAGGTAGGACTCAAAAGAGTGATTATATTGATTCCATGTATAGCTAATCTTGAGCTCCATAGGTTACCATAGTCTTGCATCTTAAACCTTTGGCCTGAAGAAGTTCATGTTTTCAGGGACAGTGTATGTTTAAATATATGGAGAAAACGAGGAAAAGAGACCAGCCTGGTGTTGGAGAAAAATCACTCACCTGCAAGATGCGTACAGTTAATGCTGGACAACAAATGGTGAAAAGAGCGACTAAGATCCCACTGCTTATGTGAGCAAATAAAAGGCACTGGCTACCCTGACACATGACTTTCCTTGCCTGAACCTGCCACCAGTCAAAGAGATACAATATACAAAGCTGAAACAAGTGAATCAGCAAATACAGCTAGAAGAAGTTTAATACAACAACTATGCCTCATACTTGTCATGATCTTCCTTTCCCGGCTATACTTATAGCTTTGTTAGATAAACACCAAAACTGATGTTCTCCCTCCATCACAATTATATGATAATATTTCTATTGGAACACTCAAAATGTTTGACGTCATTCCTATTCTAGAAATTTCAGCCTGGTGCACTAAGCTCTCGCTATTCGCTGGTCCAGAGAAGGGCCGGACCACAAGGATCTATTGTACTAGTCTCACCCTGCATTTTTGCAAGAGACTGTCGCTACGGCTCGAACCCATGACCTCCTGGTCACATGACAGTGTCACCCCTTTTCTATATAACTTTTTTCACAACATTCAAAAATTCAAATCCATTAAATTAATTCACAGTTTGAACTTTGATACTTCATCAATATAAGAGAGATCAACTGAATTACATATAAACTATATTTCCTACTAAAAATTAAATCCTTTTTGGCAAAATAAGAACAAATTCATTTCTCAAGATATAATAATTCCATTATAGATAAAATCATACCCAAAAAAGAGAATATTTACAGGTATACACGTTCCTCCTTTGATATCATCATGCATCAACCATCAAAGTATCACCATCTTCGTCGTGCATTTCCTCAAGATCCCATCCCCTAAACGCCGCATCATCATCATCATCATCATCATTATCACCGTCATCACCAACTTCCCTCGATTCTAAGGAATGCACGAATTGTAGAACAACGCGATTCTCCTCAGTTTCTCTATCAATTTCTTCTTGATCTTCTCGCGGCAACTTATGCCGGCAAAGTGGACACGTACTACTCCGATTAAGCCAAGGAACAATACAGTCATTATGAAAGAAGTGCTTACAAGGCAATTCACTCGCTTCCGAATCAACTTCGAATTCCTCCATACAAATCGAACAACAGCAGCTTCTTAACGATTCGTTAATTTTGACGCTGGGAAGCGAGCCGAGGAACGATTTAAGAGTCGGTGAACGGAACTGTGTTAACTCAAAGGAAAAATCATCGGAGTTGTTGTCAGTCCAATCTGAATCGGAATCAGAAGAGTAAGAAATAGTAACGGAATTGGTGGCGGCGGCGGTGGGAGGGGTAGAATTGGAGTTAGAA
Source organism: Nicotiana obtusifolia (assembly GCA_002018475.1). NCBI lineage: Eukaryota > Viridiplantae > Streptophyta > Magnoliopsida > Solanales > Solanaceae > Nicotiana > Nicotiana obtusifolia. Next base: position 141,616 of record MCJB01051452.1, on the reverse strand, counting down.
GGTTGAGGAGGAAGAGTAAAAGTGGCAATGGTATAATTAGGGAGGAGGTGGCGATGGAAGCAACGAGGGCAGCGGAAGGAGGATCTGGCGGCGGAGGTGGAGGTGGTGATGTGGAAAGCGTGGTTGCAGTTGTAGCACCGGTATGAACGGCGGTTGGAGGCGGCGGAGACGGTGGTGGTGGTGGCCTCCGTCGACATGACGGGACTTTTTGGTATCCTTTTCTACTCGGTTTTCTCGAGGCACTTTTGAGTCAACTTTTCCTATTAATGGTTTTGTTTTCCATTTAATTTACATGCATTGACATTATTTTCGTAGCATTCTTACACTTTAAGCGATTATAGTAAGTTATTTGTTCATTTTCAGTTGCTCATCGTTTGGCGGTTTGAGGCCCTGAGTTGCTTCACTTTGTGTTTTATGATTTGTACGTGTGGTCGAAATTAAATTTCGGGAAGTTCGAAGTTGATTCGGAAGCTTTAAGTTGGACGAGTTGAGGAAAGTTTGACTTTTGAGTAAACGACATTAGAATCGGAATTTGAAGGTTCCAAGATGTTCGTATAATGATTTCGGACTTAGGAGTATGTTCGGGTTGAGTATCGGGTGGTCCATAATTATTTCGATGCTTATTGTGGAAAGTTGGCATTTTAAAGGTTTTAGAATTTCCTAAGTTTGGTTTGAAGCGGATTTTGATGTTATCGATGTCCATTTGGGATTCCGATCCTTGGAATAGGTTCGTATCGTGATTTGTGACTTACACGTAAAGTTTGGCGTCATTCCGGAAAGTTTAAGTATGATTCGGACGCGTTCGACGAAGTTTGAAAGTTGAAAGGAGGATCTTGATCGTCGGTTCGTAGTTTGGATGTTGTTTGGTGTGATTTGAGGCCTCGAGCAAGTTTGTGTCATATTTTAGGACTGGTTGGTATGATTGGACGGGGTCCGGAGGACCTCGCGTGAGTTTCGGATGGGCTACGGGCCATTTTGCCATGTTTGGACTGTTGTTTCTGGTGTCTGGTGCTTCCTTCTTCGCGATCTCGAAGAAAGGGCCACGTTCGCGAAGGTCTTTTGGGCGACATGCAGATAGTGCTTCGTGTTCGCAAAGAAGCACTCGCATTTGTGAAGTTTTGGGCGGCAGTGTATCGTGATTGCGAGGGAGATGCCACGATCGTGTGGAAGGTTAGGCGGGAAGGACACCAAATGATTTATCCTACGCATTCTAGAGGGTCTGATCGCGTTCGCTTAGGGAATGGGGAGTTGACCATCGCGTTTGCGACCGATGTGTCGCGTTCGCAAAAAGCGTTTTGGCAGCTGGTCGAAGTTGGCCTTCGCGAGGGCTTGTCCGCGATCGCGAAGAAGAGAGTTGCTGGGCAGACTTGTTTTATTGCGGGTTTTGGTTCATTTCTTCCACTTCTCACATGGTTTGGGCGATTTTTGGAGCTCTTCAGGAGGGGATTTTCATCATCTATTGCAAGGTAAGTAATTCTCACATATTATAAGTTAATTTCATGGTTTATATGTGGATTTAAACATGAAAATTTATGGAGATTGTGGAATTTTAAGAGAAAACCTAAAATTTTGATATTTTTGTATTTTGACCACGAAATTGGACATGGAATTAGAAATAGATTATATATCTTAGTTTGCGCTGTTATGGATAATGATTATCTTCAAGAATTTTCGAAACAGGTGGACCCTAGGGTTGACTTTGTTGGCTTTTGGAGCACAATTGAAAATTGTTATAAATTAATTAATTATGAGTGTGGGAGCATATTTTTATTGGTTTGCATGTTGTTTGACTAGTTTTGGATCGTTTGGCTTTGAATTGAGGAGTTAGAAAGGCATTGCAGCCGGTTATTGGAACTTCGGAGCGAGGTAAATCTTCTGTCTAACATTGTGAGGGGAAACCACCCCGTAGGTATTAAGATTTTTATGTGCTACTAGCAGTGGATGCTACGTACGCACGAGGTAACGAGAGTCCGTACGCAGCTAAAAGCATGTTTATGTCCGGGTAGACTTAGGACTCTATCCTGAAATATCTGAATTATTTGAACTCACTTTGCTAGCTTGATTAGGTGAATTTATAATTGAAATCAATTTAGAAATATATTTTAGGCCGATTTTTATCGCCTTGAGTTGTTTGGCAGGATATTTAATAAATGGTAAAAGTCATGTTTACTCTATGCTTCTGTACCTGTGTTGTAAGCACGTGCTCGCAATTCGATAAGTTTCTTCCTTTCCTGTAGATCGGGTCGAACGCCTCGGCAGTATATGTATTTATATGAGATGCATCCATAGATCGGGCCGTATAACTTCATCAGTGTATGTACACGACTATATGAATCGGGCCGGACGACCTCAGCATAACTCGTGCGTAAAATCGTTAAGAGTCCGAATACCCACGAGATTATCCTCTTAATTACACTTGGGAATTACATAACAATTTCTTTATGACCTGAGATCAGATATCTAATTGAGGGTTCATATTTGTTGAGATACCATGTGGCCCTTGGGGACATTTTAACTGATAATTGTTGTTAATAGATTTTGTTACCTATTGTTCCTTATTCTATTGATTCTGTTGTATTTCATGCCTATTTATGATTCCTGCATTTAATTTATAGGACTACTAGTAAGTGTCGATGTCGACCCCTCGTTATTACTTCTCCGGGGTTAGGCTAGATACTTACTGGTACGCGTTTGATTTCGTACTCATGCTACACTTTTGCACTAAATGTGCAGGATCTGACAGGTTCATTTGATGGTCATCTTAGCGTGTAGGCGCAGCTACTGAGGAGACTTTATGGTGAGTTGCATTTCATGCTATGTGTCGCAACCCACGAAGTCCCCATCTTATTTCTTTACTTTATCCTGTCTATTTTATGTTCCAGACAGATGTTGTATTATTATTATGGTATTCTTTAGTAGATGCTCATGCACTTGTGACACCGGATTTTGAGAAACTCCAGTGATTGTTTCTGGTTTGGCTTGATATTGTCGTCCTTTATTTTACTTCTTACTAATATTTTAAGTATTCATGATTTGTAAATGCATTGAATTCTTTACTTAATAAAACTTATGATTTTGAAAAATAATAAAATGAATAATTAAATTGATAGTTCATCGTTGGCTTGCCTAATGGCGGCGTTGAGCGCCATCACGATCTATAGTAAAAATTAAATCGTGACAATAATAAACAATTATGAATTCTTGAAATATTAATGTAACACTTTAAATATATTGTTTATAAAAGTTATTCGGGAGATAATAGATTAAGCTTCTCTGGAACTCATAAGGACAATAAGATTTAGCACCTCATCCCAAGCAACAATAACAATCTAGTAAAATTTTAGAAGTGGGATATGAGAGGGTAAAATGTATGTAGATTTTACCTCTTACTCCGAAGAAATAAAGATACTGTTTCGAAAAACTTTTGGTCTTTTTCATAAGTAGACTCTGAAGAAGATAGAGTGTACACACCTTATTAGCTTTTGAAAATATAGTTTTTAGAAAACGCTTATGGAAAGTAATTTTGGAAAAGAATTGTATGTTTGAATTGTTTTGCGAAGATATTTTTATAAAAATAATTACTTTATTTTTGTATGAAGTACCTTTAGAGTTGTTTCTCTTGATATTCGGGAAATAAATAGATTTACATTTTATTTTTCATATTGAAATATTTATTTAAATTACTTTTCGAAAAGAACATCTAATTTTACTCAAATGTTTTTGAATTTCATTTGCAATTTTTTTTGAAGAACTATTCTAAAATGAGTGAACGAAGTCCGAATATGCCTCATTTTATTGAGAGCGATTAAATCATAAAACGAATTTATAGGGCTATTATCAGATGCAGATATAGGATTTTAAAAAAATAGAGCACCACTATCAGCAATAGAAGAGGGACGAGCAATGAAAGATGTACTTTTTTTATAGCGAGTTTATCCAAACTCAATTATTTCGATACATAGCATAAAAGTTATATGTAAAATTTCACTATATTTTTAATAAATTATATTTTATCTCATAATTTAAAAATATAATAAGTTAGGTACTAAAACATTAAAGATCGACATAGTTAAGTCATGATTCCACCTTTGGGAATGAGTCATGAAAATTGGAGTGCAGGACTTGCAATTCGGGAATGGCAAGCTAGGGTTTGAAAACCACTAAGATAGAGTTGGACGAGAGAGGAAACACAAAAAAAAATTAAAAAAATTCGGAAGAATTAACTTTATACATGATATGTGTAAAGATATTTTATTATCAATTTATTTGTAGATAAATGATTAGTAATATAGAAATATCTTAAACAACTTGTGATAAAAGAATGAAAGAAATGATAAAGAAAAAAGAGAAATGAACGAAATAGTAAAGGAAAAATAAATAAAAGGAAATAACAAAATAAGAAAACTGTATGACTAAAATTTATCCTCTCCACATAGCGTGTCCGGAAAGTCCCATATGACAATTAAGATCTAGAGATCGGGATAAGTGATAGGACCCGCCGCCGAGTTCGGAAGGTCCTCTTGTTATGGGATAATGATCATCGGAAAGTCAAGCATTCGAAAGGTTCGAAGATTCAGTCAACCTTATCCGTAGATCGTGAGATCAATGTTATGCTGCAATGGTATCCACTATCGAGGATCTCATCCCTCACTACCTAATCCCCTGGCATGCTGGCTCGATACTCGAAACGACAACTTTTTCTCTGCCATTTTAAAGGCCACCCTGGCGCTCCTAGAAAGCATCATCAGAAAACAGAAAGAAAGCTCTATTGAATACAAAACATCATCTTGTATTAGATTATTTTTCATTAGCTTTATAATTCAATCAAACATGCGATCGGAGATCGCTAGGGAATTGGAAATTAAGAAGAATTCCCTACGCTTTATCATTCTATTTAATCTATTTCGCTCTTTCCTATTTATCATTGTTTGTTATTTTTAACTGACTCGAATCAGACAAATTATTAATGGCCCTAAAAAATACAAATTTAATTGTTTACTCTCAGAATTAATTTTTGGGTCAAACAGTTTGGTGCCACCGTAGAGCCCTAGCAATTAAAAGTTTGATTCGCAACCTCTGTTATGTTCACACTCTCACCTAACTTTAGTTTCCTTTGTTTGTTTGCAAGAATCCGCTGGGAAGCGATGTTGCTTTTCATTGACTCTTCTTCTAACTTAGGTTCTGTAGCTTCTATTCTCAGGGTACGGACCTCGTGGCATAAAACAGAAGTGAGTCCTGCTAGATAGCCGCACCTTTCTCTCTTTTTACAGCCCCGTAGATATACAGATTGCTGGAAGCAATGGCTTTGGCCATAACATAGAGTTCTTGTCTCAAACTTGCCTTAGAAATAGACGCTCCGAAATATGATATCGGGGTAGAGGATGATACATCAAATTGCTGATAAAGATCATCTCTCCATATTTCTCAAGGTGCTCTTTTTTCTCTAACCAATGAGAACACTATGCCAGGAGCCAATGATCAACTCAATGTTCCCATAGTAAATGATCAAATGGTTTGAAGGAACCCAAACTCTAGATGATCAATCTATCGGATCTACACCTATCGCGGTCAAAATGAATCGCCAGCCAGATCTAGCAACAACTATCCCAATATCTGAAGGCTGGAGAAAAAAGTGGACAATTTCATGCTAGAACAATAGAAGTTGAACACCCAAATTGGATAAGCCTTGAAGGTGTGGGCGAGTAGAGCAACAGTAATGATGCCGACCCCATCTCTGAGAATGGACGTTACTGATGGAACCCCCAACTCCAAAATAGCTCAGATAACAACTCGATAACTTCTCGAAGAGGCCGGAGCTAGATGCTCAAGTATGACTTTGAGTGATGAATAGCAAGATATTATTCTAACCTTACAGAGGCAACTAAAGGAACAAAATAAAAGAATTGAACAAATTCTGGGAGTGCCATCAGTCGTCAAATGGATCGATGTGAACAAGTATTCGCAATAATTGTGGAAGCCAAGTGCGACCGTCGTACTGATCCCAAGGAAATTCAAGATGCCCCATATTCGAAAATATGATGGCACTTGGGACTCTCGTGATCACATCATGACATACACAATCGGAATCAAAAGAAACGACCCTACGAAGGAAGAGATCGGATCGGTGCTCGTCAAAAAGTCGGGGAGACACTTACAAAAGGAGCTTTAACCTGGTATTCTCATTTACCCGACTATTCTATTAGTTCTTTTGTTGAGCTTGCAGATGCTTTTATCAAAGCTAATTCTAGATCGCAAAAGGTGGACAAACAAGTGGAAGACATCTTCAAGATTATATAAAGAAGGACGAAGTCACTCAAGGACTTTATTGACCGATTCCAGAGGGAAAAGATGCTGCTCCCGGAATTTGAAGACAATTGGGATGCTATAGCATTCATGAAGGAAAGCCTTTGAGAATTCTTTGCAAGGACATGAAATGACGTGTACCGTCGATACATTACAAAACTCCGAATAAAAGTAGACATCTCTGTGCTCCCCCGGGTTCGAAGTGAAGGATACCCCTAAATATGACCGCTGACCGGGAGGAACTCATAGACAAGATGAACTTAGGCGTCGGATTCCAGAGTACAACACGAACCATACCGACCCATATGGCGTGAGATGAACCAACGACCAAGGCATATTTGTGATGATAGGAATTTCGGTCGGAGATATACTACCCATATGCTGGGCTAGAAAAGAACCGGAGACGTCCTGGATCAGTGACTATAACTCCAGACCAATGCTCGCCGACAATGGCTTTAGCATGAACATGATGGAGTTAGTGGCAGCGCTCAAAGACATGGGGGACAAAGTAAGATGACCGAAATAGATGAAACCTTTATACTCCAAGATCTGTCTTCAAACCTCTAACCTTTTGTTAACCCATCTCGTGTCTCGTCGATTAACACTATATCATCGGCAAATAACATGCACCATATCACCTCCCTTAGATGTGCCGCATCAGCACGTCCATTGCCAAGGCAAATAAAAATGAGCTAAGAACTGATCTCTGGTGTATCCCTTTCATAACTAAGAAATGCTCTGAGTCACCTTCCACAGTCCTCACCCGAGTCTTAACACCATCATACATATCCTTAATCACCCTAGTGTACGCTACCAGAACACCGCTAACATCCAAACACCTCCACAGAACCTCCCTCAAAATTTTATCATATACTTTTTCAAGGTCAATAAACACTATATGCAAATCGTTCTTCCTTTCCCTATAATGTTCCACTAATCTCCTCACCAAATAAATAGCTTCCGTCGTCGAACGTCCCGATATGAATCCGAACAAATTCTCGAAAATAGACACGCTCCTCCTTACCCTGATTTCCACCACCCTCTCCTAGATCTTTATAGTGTGACTCAACGGCTTTATACCCCTATAATTATTGTAATTTTGGATATCACCCTTGTTCTTGTACAATGAAACCATCGTACTCCACCTCCATTCTTCGGGAATCTTCTTTGTCTTAAAAATAACATTAAATAACCCAGTAAGCCAATCCAAGCTTGCTTGACCTGCACTTTTCCAAAATTCCACCGGTATTTCGTCTGGTCCCGTCGCTTTATCCCTGCTCAGCTTACGCATCGCCCTTTCCACCTCATCTACCTTAATATGCCTACAATGCCCAAAATCATGTCGACTCTCAGAGTTTTCCAATTCACCCAACACGATACTTATGTTCTCTCTTCGTTCAACAATTTATAGAAGTATGTCTGCCATCTTCGTCTAATTTGTGTCTCGTCCATCAATACTTTACCGTTTCGTCTTTGATGCACTTCACTTGTCCAAGTCTCCGACCTTCCTCTCCCCCACCTTGGCCAACCGGTATAGCTTTTTGTCCCCGCTTTTGCCTCCGAGTTCCTCGTACAGACGTCCAAACACCGTAGTCTTGGACCCATCACTACTAAAGTCACTTCTTTCTTTGCCTTCTTATAACACACTAGATATGTCATTTTCCCCTCCTCGTCTGTATTATCCACAAGATTCAAATAAGCCGCTTCCTTGGCTTCCACTTTACCTTGAACCTCTCTATTCTACCACCAGTCCCCTTCGTAACCCCCTAGAATAACCCTTCGTGACCCCTAAAATTTCTCTAGCAGCTTCCCTAATGCAATTCGCTATCACATCCTCATCGCATCCCCCTACTCCTCCATGACCCCATAGCCAACAATCTCTCTCATCCTGAGCTTTGTCCTTAGTGAAGTTATCCCACTTGATCTTCGGTTGCCTACACATCACCATCTTCTTCCTATTCCTCGTGCTTTCTAGGTCCATAACAATGAGCCTATGCTGGGTCGTGAGATATCCACTTGGGATGACCTTGCAATCAGCACATAGACCTTTATCACATTTCGTGTAGAGAAGGTAATCAATCTAGGTCCTGGCTACCGAACTCCAGAATGTGACCAGGTGCTCCTCCCTATTCGAAAAACTAGAGTTAGATATCACTGAGTCAAAAGCTCTAGCGAAATCCAATAATGAGGTACCTTCCTTGTTCCTATCCCCAATCGAACCCGACATACACATTATCATTAACCCAAAGCATTAGCCCCGATATGGTCATTGAAATCCCCTCCATAATGGCATATAGTAATATTAAAAATTTAAATATTAAAAAATAAAGTAAGTATACAGGATAAATAATACAGGATAAATAAATACTTATGAATGTATGTGGAGTTAACTGGTGTTTCAGTAGGCATACCGCGTAGATTTCTCAAAATAAAAAGAACAAAATAAGAGGTTGTTACTTTCCCTTTTCAAGGCAAATGGACCTATTATCTTCTTGGGCTTCATTAAGGTAAACGGGCCCCCAAAATTCCGTCAACTTTATAACATCTCCCATGTTCTAAATCACAAAACCCTAGCACTCAGCAGCATCTGTGGATTGTGGAAGCAGCCGTCATTTGATTTAAAGGTAAAAATCAAATTCCTATAGTCACTCAGTAACCATTTTCATCAATTATTTTCTCCATTTCCTCAAAAAAAAAAAAAAAGAAATTGTTTGTAAAACAGGAACAACGTTAATCAAATGTCGCTCGGAGAAGTCGCTTGTACTTACGCTTGTTTAATCCTCAACGATGAGGACATTCCCATCACCGTATGTTTCTCTTCCCCGTATTTCAATTTTTTTCAATTTTATCAATTTTTTTACTGCTATTTTTATTGAGATTTAAGTTATATACACTGACAGTATAAAAATATTGTACTTTAACTTGTGATAGCATGTCAATTACCATTTTTATAAGTTATTAATTAGTGCGTATGATAGATTGACCTGTAATTATCTTTTAGCTAACTGTGCAACGAACATAAACTTTTCTTAATGTACTGATTTGTGCTTTGAGTTATATTGTAATAGGCAGAGAAAATTGCTACTTTAGTAAAAGCAGCAAATGTAGCAGTGGAGCCTTACTGGCCTTTGCTGTTCGCTAAACTTGCTGAGAAGAGAAACCTCGGAGATCTTATTATGAATGTCGGTGCTGGTGGCGGTGGCGCTGCTGTTGCCGTTGCTGCACCAGTTGGCGGAGTTGCTGCTGGTGCTGCTGCAGCCGCTCCAGCTGCTGAGGAAAAGAAGGTTAATAAAGAAAGAAATGAGTATTAGTTATATTGATTGATTGAAAATTTGATTTTGAATAGATGGTGGCAATTTTTTACTATGAAATGTGCATGAGTTAACGTTTATTTTTTATTGGAATGTGAACAGGAAGAGCCTAAGGAAGAAAGTGATGATGACATGGGATTCAGTCTTTTTGATTAGGTGCGACTTTCAGTATGATGTGTTCTATTTTTTCTGAGAAAATTTGGCAGATGTTAGTGATAGAATTTTGCTCAGGAGCACTCTTTATATTTTTGTTATAAATTTCATGTTATCTTGGTGTTGTGGACATGTTCTGCTATCCCCAAATGTCTTTGTAATTGGCATCTTGGAATTAGTAATTATTTTAACAATTGGCATCTTGGAAAATCATGACTCATGAACCTATGTGTCAGGTTGGATAATTTATCCGCTTTTTGAATTACTCATTTTCGACCCGCTCATACCGACCTGACCTTTCCGTTTGCCACCCCTAGCTATATAGTTAGCATGTTTTTGCTTTGTTGAAATTTCTTTTTCTGTTCATATGCAAATGGGGACTTGGTTAAGAATGTGTTTACTCATGGGTAGTTGTTCTATTGCTCGAGAGAGGAGATTCTGATTAGTTGGAATTGATTTTAATTAATATTAGCACTTGGGAAAGACTGTCAACTCACTCTTCTGGTATCAACATTTGAAAGCTATTCTGTTCAATACTGTATACACACACACGCACATACTCCAGGGAGTTTGGCCAAGCTTTAAAATCTGCTTATTTAGAGACGTGCATTTGAAAAAATAATTTTGCAGAATAGCAGTTTGTGTTTGGCTAATCAATTTAAAGAATACTTTTGTCAATATTAGAGCAGTAATACATGAGTGTATTAACTTCTTCACCCCGTAGTGTGCCACTGCCTCTACTTAGCCCTTAGTTGGCTATCAAATGCATGCTAAGAACATACTCGTGATCCTACAACGGTCTTTATATTGATAATTGGGGATTCAACTTGCAAGTGAGAATCGCTTAGCATATAAAATTGCATTATTTATAACCCTTGCGATTTTGTTATTTCATCTATGCCTTGTGTGTTCAATCCAATCTTCTTCTGCTTGTATCATTGGCTCTTCTATGCTTAGGGTCTTGTCCTTCTCTTCTTTTGTTCCTTCTATTCCTTGCCTGAGCTTCAAAATGCTTCCTCTGTGTTACCTTTTGACAATGTAACTTATATTTTGATTTATTTGGGACAACCATTTCTAGTGCTGGGAATTTATTCCAAGGAGAAGCATATGCGAGGTCAATTGAGTAAACAATTGATTTGGTTGAAATGTGTTTCTATCAGCCAACTTGCTTCAACAAGCTGAATTGCTCTGATCGTGTTAACTACATATAAGTTTATATCAAATTATTGAAGTTGAGAAAACTGATGAGCAGAAATATAAAAGAATGGAGTACGTAGCTACAGGTGCTTCTTTTATATATAAGACAATTGCTTTTACCTGAGATATAAGAATCGCGTAAGTTATGGAAATCAGTGGAGGAGGAACACTCTCGATCAGTTTCTCTTGAAGAGAAGTGGGAGAAAATATACTTCTTTTCTTCTTCCAAATTGACTTACATAAAATGGTTATAGTACCTAGGTGTTTATAAAAATTCTTCTAATATGTACCTAATCTAGTACATATATCATGTTTTCATTTTTTTACTTCTACTTTTTCCTAGTTCTTGAATAAGATCATACGTGCATCCTTGCATCAATTTCCTAATACATGAACAAAGAAAATTTACGTACCATTGAAATCAAAAGGTCTTCTCATTCAACCCAAGTTTCAATTTTCAAAATCATCCTGTTAATACCATTCTGTTGATATGCCCTTATGTCTCGGACTCCTTATGGGATGGGTTTCCTTCAAAATGTATATTTTATTTGAAAGGAAAGAAACCAAGTCTTTAAAAATGTTATGATTTGGGTTATTCCTGCCCATGTGAAGGGACTTGAACATATTAGCTTACTTCTAAGTCAAAATGGATGTAGATTTGTTGTGTATCTCAGGGAGACAAAGGGATTCTGAGGTAGATTTGAGTATATTCCATTGAGAGAAAGGAATATTATTTCTACCACTCTACTCTAAAGGTGCCTGTTAGTAAGCATGCTACTTTTCCGAAAGAAGAGTACTACTTATCCTTGATAATCCTAATGAAGGAAGTTTAACGTGGTTGAAAGATTTAAGATCCAAGAATTATATATCTAGGGATGGCAAACGCGCTGCGGTGCGGGTTTTAGGTTATGCGGGTACGGGGCGAGTTGAAATAATTTTTTAAAAACTGATTTGGGGGGAGGGGGGTGTTGCAGGTCTACGCGGATTTAAGCAACTTTTCTGGTTGGCCTATTCTGCAAATTATCAGCAACACAAACCTAGGTATATACGACAGAGCGCTTAGTCAAAGTTGGAGAATTAAGACAGAGCGCTTATGGGGTTCTCACTTTCTGTGTAGTCAAATCCTGCACTTGATGATACAGAAGATATGAAAATGATGATTAGACTTCTGGACAAATTAGACATATTGCTTAAGGTGAGGTTGATTTTTTTTGGTTGGTTAACTTAAAGAATCGTCAAGTTATCTTCTTATTATTAATTCTAATGACATCATTAGAGTCATTACAGAGTTCTTTATTAGTTTCTTTAGGTGTATGGTTTCCAGCATATATATATATATATATATATATATATATATATATATATATATATATATAT
>MCJB01051452.1:51895-129122 GCA_002018475.1 Nicotiana obtusifolia | reverse complement strand
ATATGCCTACTTCAGTTTTATATTTTCTATACGGCTTTTTTTTAATTATTCAATGTGTATAAACAAAGAGTAGAATACTGCTTGCAATTTCGTGATCAAATTAGAGCAAAAATTAATATATCGTGAATGATTTAAGATAAAGAGGTGGAGAAAAGCGAGTAATAATATAGAGAGAGTTAATATCAATCGAAACAGTAATAATATAAAACACTACTTAACAATGAATAATAATACATTAAAGGGGTGATTTGAGGTTTTTACAATGAGCAACAAAAACGTTTTTTTTTTTCTAATTGTCAAATTCATTACATGATCAACAAAAAATCTTGCATTTATTTTTGTTAAACTGAAAATTCCATCCAAAATCTAAAAAAAAAAATTTAACAAAATGAAGAAAACAAATTTATACAGGGCTGGGCGGGTGGATGCGGGTGTTGGTGTGGGACGGATGAACGCGGATGGAAATACTATGCGAGACAGTGTAAGACGATATGGGACGGGTTGAAATTCTTGCGGATTTACGCAGGTTTATCCCGCAACAATACCTCACCGTTTGCTATCCCTAGACAAATCAGCCTATGGTAATCTACCTAGTGAAGGGATGAAGATCGTTTGTTCAATGCAGCTCGACCATTCTGTTATGACCAACGTTGGATCTAGAAATCCATAGACGAGAAAAGGATTGATTATGTGAAGACATTCACTCGTAGCTATCCTCAAATGTACCAAGGTCTTGCTTGGTATAACCAGTATTTTTAAAGGCGTGGGCGTAAGGTAAGGCGTTTTATATATGTCTCAGCGAGGTGTAAGCTCCGAGGTACGGGGCATAAACTCCATGAGTATTTAATTTATAAAATAATATAATTACAATAAATATTTATAAACAGGTAAAATTATATAAAAATTGAAGAAAATATAAATATGTGAAATTATATATATATGATGTGCTCTATCCCCATAAAAATTAGTCCAAATAATATATTATACACCACTTACAAGCACAATGTGTGTGTGTGTGTGTGTGTGCGCGCGCGCGCTCTATCCCTATAAGAATTAGTCAAAACAATATATTATACGCCACTTACAAGCACAAGTAACTTGAATAAAAAAGAATAAAGTTTTCTACATGGAGGAATAAAAAGGATGACTAACCTACAATTTGAACTTTGAACGGGCTGCTATGAAGTAGAATGGAGTTCTCTTTGTATTTGTAAAAAATAAAATTGAATATTCGTTGCTTTTGGGAGATATTAGCAGACTAGCGGACAAGATAAAGAATTGGGAAAAACTATAAATTAAGGCTTCAATCAATAAAAAAGGTGTTGACATTTAAATTTAATACATTCAGTTCTTTTTAAAAACTTCTCAGTAATTACAAGCTGATTTTTGAGAATTTGGGCATTATATGAAGGACATATTCAACAAATTTTGTTTTAATACACCTCAAACGCCCGGGCGTACGCTTCGAACGCCCCGGCGTATGTCCCGAATTGCTTGGGCGTACGCCTCTTGAGACTTTCACCCCACACCATCGCCTTGGGGCATTTTTGGTGCGCCTTACCCCAGGGCTTGCTTCGAAAATGCCTTTTAAAACACTAGGTATAACATAAGGGCTGATTTTGGGCATGTCAAAATGGGCTGAGCTAATAGGTGGTGACTCGCCAAAAGTTACTTGGGCTGAGATTTTTTTTCTTCAATCACTTGGGCTGAGATGGACTGGGTCAAGATGGGCTAAAATGTCAGTCATAACCCAACATGCCCAACTCTTATCAAGCTTTAGTTAATATGTGTTGTTTTCTTATGAATTTTTAATTATCAAATAAGATTTTTTTCTTTTATTATGGTCATATATAAAATATCAAACAAAAAAAAATTATTTTAAAGATATTTAGCAAGTTACTCATGAATCAATTTGGGCTAAGAAATGAATTGGATCAAAATGAACTGAGTTTAACAAATGGACGAATTAATGACCAGCCCAACTCAGGACGGATTGGACAAATCAAATGGATTTGAGCTCGAATTGTCACCCTAGTATAACATCGTATCATGATTAAAAAATATGACACAGAGATATTAAGACTAACATTCGGGAGACATGTTAAGTCAGAAGCCTATGTTATCCAACATGAGGGACTCGTCATTACTAATAGGACATATCAAGTATGCAAGGCAAGTTTACCAATATCGATTATGGTTTGGATCAACCATCGATTTGATGAGATCGTCAAATCATATTTCGTTGATAAAAATCAGAATTACCCCTATGCATATAAGTTTGATAGCTGAGGCGTGCTACTATTTTTAAAACTATTTCTGAATGATATTCTCTTGATAAGATATGATATCTCGATGCTCCAAAAGGTCAACACTGCTTGTATTTATTTAGAAGTGATTCAAAATTTAATTGTACATTTTGGAAAATGCTCCAAAAGTGTTTCAACTTCAATAGATTGCAAAATAGTCTTTAAAACAATTTTTGACGAAAAAATCTGACTAACTTTGGCTGCGTAGATCAAGTTCTTAGCCAAGTCCAAACTTGTGGACTTGCCTTTAAATCGAAGACCAGGAAGCCCAAGCCATACAAGAAATTCAGGAAGTCTACATTCAAGTTTCTCAGGAAGGCAAGACTTTTTTTTCTTTTCTTTTTTCTTCTTTTAAAACCCTTCCGTGTTTCACACTTCCCATGACCTAACGGCCGTGGATGGAGTCACTTGTCAGGCAAGACTACTTCTTGTTTCTTTCCGAGAATAAAACTTCTCGTTTTTTGTTTCCTTCTCTTACTAAGTTTTTAGTTTCCATAACATTGATGTACTATTTTCTTCTAATCTCAATCTATTGCTTTACAACTCCTGCAAGGGGACAATATGAGTGTCAAATGAGCGAGCGGGAGTAAGTTTTTTTGGGTAATTAACTTTCTTTTGTATTAATCACCAAAGAAGCTGTACAAAACCATAGCCATGCTAAAGCAACTAGCTATCTAAAATCAGGAAACAAAGTACTAGCTAGACATTCGATACAAATCAACTAATCTGACTATTCTATTTCTATATATCAATCATAAACTTTAGTGCTAAATTCCTAGCTCTAGTAGCTGCCTGAATGTTGCATGCATAGGCAACCTCTCGCACCATTCCATCAGTTCCTCTATACCTCTGCTCAAAGATCCGCATGTTTCTTCTCTCCTTGTTGCATGAGCAACCTCAGCATATACCATTTTGAAGACACTGGCCTTCTGTGACTTCCCTTTGCCCTGTTTTATAGCCCATTGCAAGTGTTGGTCCCGGCAGGTAGTAGGCATGTAATGGCTTTGCATCTAGCTCATAACTTTCTTCCACAATTCAACAGTGAAAGTACAAGTGACAAAGAGGTGTTCCCTCTATTCATCCTGCTTTTGGCATAGCACACATTCCATTCCCCAGTTGGCTAGCCTATCATTTGTCGGCAGCCTTCCATGCAACATCAGCCACCTAGTTAAGATTGCCTTGGGCCCGGCACTTTCTGGAAATCAGACATTTCCAATTTACTTTGGGCATAACTCCTAATAGCTACAGGTATATTTGTCTAATGCGGCTCTTTCCTGCATCAAGATTGCAGTGTATCTGTAGCAGTGTATCTCTAGCTTCTATTATTTGTCTCACCATCTAACTAGCTTGCTGAGGTATAGGCATTTGTTGAAGTTGTTGGTGTTTGATATAGTAAGCATTGATCCACCTAATCCATGACTTGTCCTATTTACGAGCTAGATCCCAACAGGCTTTAGTAATAGCAGCTTTATTCCGTAGAGGCAAGTTGATTAGGTTGAGTCCACCAGCAGATTTGGGAAAACAGATCTTATTCCATGCTATGAGAGACTTCCAGGTGATTGTATTAGTCCCAGACCATATGTAGCTTCTGCATAGAGCCTCTATCACTTTCAGTACCTTGGCAGGCAGGATAAATAACTGAGCCCAGTAAGCCTGTATACCAAAGACTGTAGATTGAACCAGCTGCACTCGACCAGCATAGGATAGCTTCTTAGCAATCCATGAAGAGATTCTAGCCGTGATCTTCTCTATTAGAGGTTGTCACTGTATAAAAGCTATCTTTTTGATAGATAAGGGGATACCTAGGTATTTAAAATGTAAAGCACCACTCACAAATCCTAGGTGTAGCAGTATTCTATCCTTCTCACTTTGAGTCACACCACCAAAGTATACTAAACTTTTCCCTAGGTTAGCCTGTAGTCCTGATGCTTGGGAGAATTGAGTAAAGCATCTATATAATGCAGACACAGAAGATACGTTACCGTTGACAAATAGTAGTAGGTCATCAGCAAAATTAACATGTGTGATACCAAGTTTGGCACATCTAGGGTGGTACTGAAATTCTGGTTCATTCTTCAGACTATGCAGAGTTCTACTCAGATATTCCATAACTATAGCAAAGAGGAAGGGGAAGATAGGATCGCCTTGTCGAGGCCTTTTGCAGCATTGAAAGGTTCTGTGGTCTCACCATTACAAGTATGGTGTAATTGACAGTTTTGATACCCTCCATGATCCATTTGATGAATCTGTCAGTTCTGGTTCATTCTTCATATTATGCAGAGTTCTACTCAGATATTCCATAACTATAGCAAAGAGGAAGGGGGAGATAGGCTCGCCTTGTCGAGGCTTTTAGCAGCATTAAAAGGTTCTTTGGTCTCACCATTACAAGTATGGTGTAATTGACAGTTTTGATACACTCCATGATCCATTTGATGAATCTGTCAGGAAAACCTAGTCCTCCATAACTTGATGCAAGAATATCCATTCCACTGAATCATAAGCTTTCTGAAGATCAATTTTTATCATGCATCTGGGAGATATTTGAGACCTTGTGTAGGATTTGACCTGTTCATGAGCTAGGATAATGTTGTCAGCAATCTTCCTACCAGGAATGAAACCTGTTTGAGCCTCACAGATGATGGAAGCCATGCCTTTCTGTAGTCTAGAAGCCAGAATCTTGGGTATCATCTTATACAGGATTGAAACAAGTTATTGGCCTGTAATCTTTGATTGTGTTAGGCTTGCTCACCTTAGGGACCAATGTATCAGTAGTACAATTGATAGCCTTGTAAAGTTTTCCTGTGGCAAAAAATTCTTTCGTAGCTTCTATGATCTGCACATTGATAATATTCCAGTACTTCTTAAAGAAAACTGCATTGAATCCATATGCGTGGGGCTTTGTCATCACCAACTGCGTTTAAACTCTCAAGGATCTCCTGGTTAGTTACTTCTGCACACAGGTCCACCCTTTGTTGGTGGGATAGCGTAGGTTCATTCTTCATATATGTTCTGTTGATGACGGGTAAATAAGTTGCAGTTATTCCCATAAGGCTCTTGTAAAAAGCTACAACCTCTCTTTTAATGTCTTCAGGATCAGTTAACTTGTCTCCAAGAAGAGTTGTAATTTCTGTGATTTGCTTCCTTTGAGCCTTATCTTTCATTACTGCTGTAAAATACTTAGTATTAGAGTCCCCCAGCTTTATCCACTTTGCTCTTGCTTTCTGCTGAATTACATTTTTCTCAATTAAAGACCATTTCTCCAGATTAAGCAACATTTCTTCTCCATATCAAGCAATGTGTCATTACATCCTTGTGAGAGTTGCTCTTGTATTGCACTGAGTTCATGTCTAGCCTTCTCAATTTTCTGGAATAGACCCCTAAACTCTATAGAGTTCAAATTTTTCAATGCAGGTTTCAATGCCTTCAATCTTGCCCAAATTGTTTCAAACTACCAGGTGTGCTGTAGGAACTCATATCTTAGTTACAATTGGAATGAAAGATTCATGGTCTGCCAACACATTAAAGAATCTAAAGGGTACTTTACCTTTCCATGTGGAGGATGATAAAGTTAAAAGCATAGCAACATGGTCAGATTTGAGGCACTCCATAACTAGTTTCTACATGATCCCAGGTCATCATCCACTCATAATTTCTAAACACCCTGTCTAACCCGATGCAGACTTTATCTGTCCCATGTTGTTTGTTAGAGCAGGTGTAGTAGTCACCCTTCCAAGGTAATTCAGTTAGTGCAGTGTTGTGTAAACAGTCAGAAAAATCTTGAACTTCAGAGTAACTTAATAGGATTGCCTGAGATTCTATCATTGGGGTATAGAACTGCATTGAAGTCCCCAGCCATCAACCATGGACAAGTTATACCCACTGAAAGTTGTTGCAGAGTATCCCAAAGAGTTCTTCTTTGCTCAATATCATTGAATCCATATACCACTGTGAGTAAACAATCTACATCTCCTCTTCTACTTTTCACCTAAGAATGTATCAGTTGAGCTTCCTTTCTAATACCAGTAACCAATAGGCAAGTAGTATCCCATAATATCCACACTCTACCATTGAGTGCATGCTGGTAGTTTGTTAGTATATTCCATCCAGGTGCAATAGCCTTTGAAATTCTTTGAGCATTTTGTTCCTTCACTTTGGTTTCTATAAGTCCAGCTAGTTTAATTTTGTTTGCTTTAATATACTCCTTTACCTCCTTTTGCTTGTACCTTTTATTTAAACCCCTAATGTTCCAGAACAACCAGTTCAACATGTAAGTTTGGTGCACCCACCTCTATCCCCAGGTGGTAGCCTATAATCATATACACTTGTGGACACAACTTCAAATCTGTTTTCACTAGAATAGGAGTCGGTGCTGGAAAATTTGTTAGGTTGAGTTCAGGTCTAGATTGCAATGCTTTCCCTCTATCATCCTGCTTCTGACCCTTAGAAGCTGTAGGCAAGTTTATGCTGTGTTGGGATGGACTCTTATCCCTACTATGATCAGTTGACAATTTAGCTCTTACTTGAGTCTCAGATTCCCTATTATTAGCCGCTATGTGCTGATCAATTGGTGCATCTTCTGTTGCATTCCCAGTCACATTAGCAGCAGGTAGAGGACCTTTGTATCTCCACTCTTGTGTAACTACCTTGTTACCCCTTGTCCTCCTAGGTTGGTTTAGTTGTTGGGCAACAGGACGTTCTTGAGGAACACACTTGTGTCCCACAACCAAACATTTGTCACAGTATGAAGGCTTTCAATCATAGGTTACAGTCTGCTGAAATTTCCTCCCACGAGGATCTATAACCATGATTTTAGTAGGGAGCTCTTTAGTTACGTTAATTTCAATAAGCATTCTAGCATAGGACACTCGAGTTTGCTTAGTGATACATTCATCAGCAAAAATAGGGGTCCCAATAACACTTGTAATTCTACTTAGAGAACCAGCACCCCAGCAAGACATAGGCAATTTAGGAAATTTGACCCATAGTGGCATGATAGTGGGAAATTATTCTGTAAAATCAAACTCTGGAGTTCATGGTTTCAAGATGATGGGCTTGTTAGTGATAGAATAGGGTCCAGCACATAATACTTCTCGGACATCTGCTGCTGAATGGAATTTGATGATATAATAGCCTTCTTCATGAAAGAACAGCTCAGGCTCCGCAACATGTGTCCAATGTAATTTGATGTATCGCTTCATGGCATTGTATCCTAGACCTTCACCTATGATATATGCAATTAGGGCACATCTCCACTTATTCTCCTCCTCTTCCACTTCATGTTTGTCTAATTGGACCACTGGTTGACCATTAACAATTTGTGGAGGGCATGTAGGTCAGTGACATACCATTTGTGGCAAATCTGTTCTTATGAAACAAGGTTGTACATGGCACCTTAGATCTCGTTGGTTCGTCAGTGTTCACTGTCATAATCTCTTCCTCAACTACTTCCTTAAAGATCAGTTGGCTAATTACTCACTCCGAAGCTTGAATCACTGTTCCATTGGTTGGCAACTGTGGGGATTTTGGTAGTAATACATCTGGTTGGTCAA
The DNA here is from genome assembly GCA_002018475.1 of Nicotiana obtusifolia. Classification (NCBI taxonomy): domain Eukaryota; kingdom Viridiplantae; phylum Streptophyta; class Magnoliopsida; order Solanales; family Solanaceae; genus Nicotiana; species Nicotiana obtusifolia. Next base: position 121,267 of record MCJB01051452.1, on the reverse strand, counting down.
TTGTCGATGGAGTAGTCGGATCTAGCTTCATTGAGACACCAGAGCTCTTCGAAGAAGAGCCAATTTCACATGCATTTCCTCCAACGACCGTTGGATCTAGATTAGTAATTGAGGTTGGTGTTTGTATACGAGCTCCCACCGAACTTCCAAAGGTGGCTAGGGGTAGTGTCTTAGGTCTACCACGTCCTCTGCCTCTCCCTTTCGCTTTCGCCATGGCTGACACGAACGACGTACGTTAACTAACGTGCGCCGAGCGGGAGTAAGTTTGAAGGAGTTAAAACGAGTTGAACTAATTAACGGGTTGGGAGATAATTTACCCAAAACTTGTTTGGGTAAAATATAAGCCGGTCAGTTTATGCTAAACAATGGATCATTACCAGACTTGCCCAACTCATAATCATTTTTAACTTTTTTGGTTCTTTTATAATTTGTTTCAGTATCGAGCTATTTCTTTTTATTTTTATGATTATATCGAACAAATTAGATCCAACTAACTCATTTTGTATGCTTTGATATTCTTTTTGTACGAGTCAATTTGAAATACATATGCAGCTCAAACTGCCCCAACTTTAGTCCGGACTAAGTTAGGTATATACGGTCGAAATCGGGCTCGATTGTATTCGATTAAAATTGGACTCGATTATTGCATAAAAGATCGGGCTCGGAGCGCGAAGGTTTGAAGATCGACCCCGAGTTTTATCGAAGCAGAACACGAGGTTAGAAAGTCCGTCCTCGAGAATACCGAGCCCGTGATTCGGGTTCGATCCTGACCCGAGACATGCTCGAGGGGAAATCGCCGAACCTAAATAATGGAAAGCCAGAATATCCGTAATGGGACGAACACCGCGGTGAGAATCTCTGCATAAATCAGCAGGGTCGTTTAATTAGCAAATCAGGAGATTTTTTTACCTTATATAGAGTTGTATCTAAAGCAGGATTCCTCTACTATATAAATGGGGGTCTAATTATTTGTAAGCACTCTTGGAATATCTCACGAAAGATAGCAATTGACTGATCTCTTTAGTTATTATTGTCTCATTATTCTATTCCCAACCTCGATCGCAACATTTCTTGACCGAGGGCGGTCAACATAGAAGGCTAACGCCATTCGACTTGTGTGGTTTGAATTTATTTTTATCGTTAATTCTATTTTCAATTTGATTTCTCCTTTTTGCATCAAACTAGATCACGTATCCTTTAAACTGCGTATAAATTCAATTGTTATCCAATTTTGAGGGTAAACAGTTTGGGCCCCATCGTAAGGCCGAGGATAATAGTAGTTATTTAATACAAATCTCCATAACACACACTACTTCACACTTGCTCTTTGAAGTGTCTTTGATTCCAGGCTATAATACAAAAATGTCAAACTTTCAATCGGCACCTCTGCATGGTGACTTCAATCTGGTCTCCTAGGTGAAAATAACAACGTAACGCCTGGTAACAAGATCCCGATCGCAGATCAGATTGACGCTAATTCGCATGTGGCTATTGATACGAACCTGCCTACCGACCTCGAAAATAGCGTTCATAAAGGAGTCCGATCGGCAACTCGAAACACACAAAACGTTGAAGACGACGGGATCAGCCTGCGAGTGATCTTTGAAATGTTGGAGGCTCAACGGGCGGCGATAGCTCAGTTACAAAACCAAAGTCGAGCACCGAACGGGGATGAGCCCGACCCATCCCGGGAAATTGCCCGAAGGGACGAATCGGTCGTACAAAGGTCGGACGAACATAAATCGAGGACTAACCCCGAGATTAAAAAGATGCTTGAGGAGCTGACAAAACGGTTAGAATCAGGGGAGAAAAAGATCGAGGCCAATGATAAAAAGGTGGAAGCCTATAATTCCAGGGTAGACCAAATCCTAGGAGCATCTTCGGTATTAGAGGGCCTGGATTCCAGGAAGTTTGTGCAAAAACCTTTCCCGCCAAGCGCGGATCCAAAGTCGATCCCCAAGAAATTTCGTATGCCCGAAATATCCAAGTATAACGGAACGACCGATCCAGACGAACATGTAACCTCGTATACATGTGCTATCAAAGGGAACGACCTGGAGGACAATGAGATCGAGTCTGTTCTGTTGAAAAAATTTGGGGAGACCATGTCAAAGGGAGCTATGATATGGTATCATAATTTACCCCCTAATTCTATTGACTCATTTGCTATGCTTGCAGATTCTTTCGTAAAGGCGCACACAGGTGCCATCAAGGTCGAGACTAGAAAATCAGACCTTTTCAAAGTCGATAACGAGATGCTCAGAGAATTTGTGTCCCGGTTTTAAACGGAGCAGATGGATCTGCCGCTGGTCGCTGATGATTGGACTATTCAAGCTTTCACTCAGGGACTTAATATTCGGAGCTCGGTGGCTTCACAACAACAAGCACAACTTAATAGAATACCGGGCTGTTACATGGGATGACATACATAACCGGTATCAATTGAAAATCAGAGTCGAAGATGATCATCTCGGGGCCCTTCGGGGTCTGTCTATCCCAATAGGACCCTCGACAGAGTCAAAAGAGATATCGATCGTGAACCAAGACCAAACAGGGATCGGTATCAGCCATATAATGGAGATAGAAGAAGCAGTGGGTCCGGGCGGAACTCCATAAGAAATGAAAGGAGGAATGACCGAGGCTAGAACAACTGGGGACTCATGACCAAAAACAGCTTCGATAGGTTCATCGGGCCTTAAAAAGCACCGAGGCCATGAATACGAACCTGGAGCTGTTAGATGAAAGGCGCAAAGCCGCCCTTGTTCGGTTTGCTGCCCAAAAGCAACGAATCAAGAGGTATTACAACAGAAGGAGCAACCTTCGATACTTCAACGTCGGGGACATGGTACTAAGAAAGGTCACATCGAACACACGGGATCCGAACTAGGGAAAGCTGGGACTGAACTGGGAAGGACCTTATCATCGAAATCACTGGAGGGGGATCATACAAGCTCGGGACGAAGAACGGTGAATAACTAGAATATAACTCACTTGAAGCAATATTACTGCCAAGGTACGACCCCTTTCTTTATTTTATTTACACTTTAAACTAATGCTTGCAGGTAGCAAACAAGGGACGATACGAGATGTTGGGTCTGAAAGCACGTGTTGCACTCTTTTTTCCTTGAACCGATTTTGTCCCAAATGGGTTTTACGGCAAGGTTTTCAACGAGGCAACAAGTAAATCGTGCTAACTTAGAATCGAAGGCCGGTAACAAACCGGTGGTGATGATCACAACAACAACACGAAACTTACTTTCTTTCCCTCTAATATCGATTTTAGCATGGAAAGAGACTTCAGGATTGAAGGGTCTCGATCAATAGGATTCAATGAAAGGGCCAAACGGTCAAATGAACCGTGCTCACGTAGACTGGTCGAACCCTAACACAAAACTTGTACACATACATGGTAGAATAAAGTGAAATCTCTTCTTTGCAAACGTCTTGCCTTTTAAAGCTTCTCCTTTACATTTCTCAAGGAATTCCCTGCTTCCGACCCCCTAAAGGAAACGAGCCCGAGGTCCGCCTTAACTTGAGTTCGAATAATCACTCTCTCACTCGGGGACTGCCGTCCGAAAAATGAGCCTGAGGGCTGCCTTAACCTGAGTTCGAATAATCACTCTCTCACTCGGGGACTGCCGTCCGAAAAATGAGCCCGAGGGCCACCTTAACCTGAGTTCGAATAATCACTCTCTCACTCGAGGACTGTCGTCCGAAAACGAGCTCGAGGGCCGCCTTAACCTGAGTTCGAATAATCACTCTTTCACTCGGGGACTACTGTCCGAAAAACGAACTCAGGCTGTCGAAGTTATTAGGTCTTGGGGACATAAGACCTATTAGGCAACTCCAGAACTTTAAAGGCTAAGGCCGTTTCGAGTTAATAGCACTCGAGGGGATATAAGACCTATTAGGCAACCCTCGAACTTTAAAGGCTAAGGCCGTTTCGAGTTAACAGCGCTCGAAGGCAGAACGCTTATTTGGCAACTCCAGAACTTTAAAGGGTAAGGCCGCTTCGAGTTAATAGCACTCGAGGGGACATAAGACTTATTAGGCAACCCCCGAACTTTAAAGGCTAAGACCGTTCCGAGTTAACAGCAGTCGAGGGCACAAAGCTTATTTGGCAACGCACGAATTAAAAGGCTAAGGCCGTTCTGAGTTAACAGCGCTCGAGGGCACAAAGCTTATTTGGCAATGCTCGAATTAAAGGGCTAAGGCCATTCCGGGTTAACGAAACCCAAGGGCACAAAGCTTATTTGGCAATACCCGAATTAAAAGACTAAGGTCATTCCAGGTTAACGAAACCCGAGAGCACAAAGCTTATTTGGCAAAGAGGCTAAGGCCAGTCCGGATTAACGAAACCCGAGGGCACAAAGCCTATTTGGCATTGCCTGAACTATAGAGGCTATGGCCACATAAACACGGCTCGGAGACGTCTGAAAAACAACAAAGCATTGAAATTTTGTTGATCGATTCAATCGAGTTTTTTCTGGACCTGCGGATTTTGAGCATCAGTTACTGAATCAAATTCGTATCACTTATGTCATGAGTCTATCGTCGCTTATCAGAATGAGAATCGGAAGCTCGCGTAGTGAGAATCTGAGGCTCATATCGTTTCTCATCATTACTCTTCAAAAAACGAGGGGACTATCTGTATATGGTCGAAATCGGGCTCGACTGTATACAGTCGAAATCAGGCTCGACTATTGCACAAAAGATCGCGCTCGGAGCGCGAAGGTTTGAAGATCGACCTCGAGTTTTATCGAAGCAGAACACGAGGTCAGAATGTCCGTCTTCGAGAATACCGAGCCCGTGATTCGGGACCGATCTTGACCAGGGACATGCTCGAGGGGAAATCGCCAAACCTAAATAATGAAAAGCCAGAATATCCGTAATGGGACAAGCATCGCGGCGGGAATCTCGGCATAAATCAGCAGGGCCATTTAATAAGCAAATCAGGAGATTTTTTTACCTTATATAGAGTTGTACCTAAAGCGAGATTCCTCTACTATATAAAGGGGGGTCTAATTATTTGTAAGTACACTTGGAATATCATCACGAAAGATAGCAATAGACTGATCTCTTTAGTTATTATTGTCTCATTATTCTATTCCCAATCTTGATCGCAACATTTTTGGACCGAGGGCAGTCAACATACAAGGCTAACACCATCCGGCTTGTGTGGTTTGAATTTATTTTTATCGTTAATTCTATTTTCAATTTGATTTTTCTTTTTTGTATCAAACTAGATTATGTATCCGTAAAATCGTGTATAAATTCAATTGTTATCCAATTTTAAGGTAAATATTAGGTGCGCGCAAGAATATATGTTTGATCCAATCAGTCCAAGTTTAGATAATTAAGTTGAAATGGTTATACTTTTCTTGTCAACTTTAGACTTTAGCTATAATCAAGAGATTCAAGAAATAAGTTTTATGTGATAAAGATATCTAAGTTACTTAATTTACTATGTTCTGTTACATACGTCAAAGAAAAATCATATTTATTTCACAAATATTTACTTAAGCAGGTAATGGTTAATATGTTGTTGTAGTCATCGTGGAGTCAATAAATCTAACAAGGGGATTCTAAAGAATGTAAGATTGACATATTTAGAATTTGAAATTGCAATCTCAAAAGTTTTAGCCACCTTTATCGTGACAAATACAATAAACATTCTTACATCAAGATAATTCAATACTTTATATACATACAAAAAGATATTTTAAACCTATTTTCATAAGATTATCAAGTATATAATGAGAAATAAGATTATCGTGCAGAAATTTCAAAAAAACTTTCTATCTAACAATTCTTTTTACATATTTACTTTGTGCACAAACCAAAAATCAAGAGGTCCCTCTAAAGATCACCTTGTGGTGCTTGGAAGACACATGGTGAAGCAAACTATTGTCATATTGTGAGTTAGCAACTATTGTCCCAACTCCTAACACTCTATTTCTCACGTCACTTGACAACTTTTTAGGCTTGTTTTTTATGCAAGTGTTTATGTAGCTACTCGACTTCTCCACACCTTATTTTCTCGAATTTTTTTGTTGTGTCCTCTCTTTGTCACCATTTTCTTTTGCGGTATTCCTTACTTGCGGTCTAAAATTTTTATTAAGGGTTATCAAATTTTAAAAAAATAAACACGATTGGAGCTATGTAGCTCCACCACGGTTTCCGTCGGACAAAATTCTATATTAAAAGTAAAAAATTTCTAATAAAGTCGATTTTATATTTTAAGTTCAAATTCGAGATATCTGATTAATGATTAACAAAAAAAAAAGTACTATGAGATATATGGATCAGTTTTCAAATTGGTCACCATCTTCTCACTTTGGTCAAGTTTTTACGTTTTTTCCTCTTTAGCTTTCTTTTTTTTCTTCCTCCTTTGTTGTAAACAATATAAATAGGATGAGAATTGCCTATTTCATCTCTATCTTATAAACAGATAAAGAATCCTAAGAAACTAATTTAAGTGTCTTTAAAAGGCAATCAGTTAATGCTAGCATTTAACAATTGATAGAAAAAAATTTAGTTACATGAGTTTATTAATTGTTACCATTAATGTTTCTCCGTTATATTATGACAATTCTATCTTTGCACTTAATTATTTTCCTCTTTTTGTCCTTTTTCTTCTTTGATCCTTTTCATCTCCATTTTCTTCAATTTCAGGTCCATCTAATAATTATCTTTCTTATTCTAGCAACTCTTTTACTCTATTTCTTTCCCATTTTTCCCCCTCTTTTCATGTTCAATGACTATTATTTCTTGTACTATCAAGAATTACTTCTAGCTTACTCTAACAATTTTGTAGAGTGATGGCAAGTGAAGGTGGTGGAAATTAGATTTTGATTCTCTTTGTCAACTCTAATTAATCTTAAATTTATTCTTATCCAATTCTGGAATAAAAGTCTCTGAGATTATATGAATCTTCAAACACTAGCATTACTTATAGTAAAGACTAGTGAATATTTATCACTAGTTGCTTATTGATCTAGAGTTGAAAATCCACCATTTTTCTTGTATTTGTGGTGATATCTCAAAATGTCACCTTTTTCACTTGATTTCTTGTCAACAAGAAGATCAAATCTCCAGAGTTTCCTTCAATCTGTGACACCCATTGTCCCTTCCAAACCTCTACCAAGGGTAACTATCCTTTATTTTTTTCTTTTTGTAATAAATCTCTGTGCTTTAGTTTTTGGAACTAATTCTCTCATTTTCAAATTTATTTTTAGTTTGTTGAAGCCATTTTATCCAAACAGTTTTCTGTACTTTCCCAGAATTTTTTGATATCAAAATTCAGAAATTCAAAATTTCTGCTTTTTTTTTTTCCTAATCCGAAAAAGATTATACATAGACATTTTTTCTCCCAAAATTCAGTTTGAAAGAATATTTTCTTAATTAGTTTCTTCTCCTTCTGTTGTCTGGTGAATATTTCAATGCTACAATCTCTAACAACAGCTTGTTTCCTATCAAAACATCAATCTTTATTTTAATTCTAAATCTGCAGAATGGTCTCAGATTATTTTCCTATTACGGCCACATCCTTTTTAAGTATTAATTTTTTTCAAATTTTTTTTTTTTTTATTGAGGTGAATACGTTGGGATGACATGATTATGACCGGTAACTTTTTTTGTCAAAAACAAATGTGCTACCACATACACCCTTTCCAATTGATCTACGATAGTGTCATTCTTGAGAATTCGTGTCTACTTTTCTTAAGTTAGTTAAAAATTTTCATTTTCTCGTAGTTTCTACGATATTTTTTTTTCTTCTTATTTACTTTCATTTTTATTAACTTCTTTTTTGTGCTAAATATTTTAGAATAACATGGATGATCAAAGTAGCACGTGGAATTCAAATGGTGATGAATATTTCACACTTGGAGATTTGTGGGATTGCTATGAAGAATGGAGTGCATATGGTGTTGGTGCTCCTATTTGTTTGAAAGATCAATATGAGACTGTTGTTCAATATTATGCTCCTTACTTATCTGCCATTCAAATTCACACAATCAGATCACCTTCTACACTGAGGTATGATTAGAAATACATTTATTTCTCTTTTCCTATTTTCCTTTGAGGCAAATACAAAGTCTTCTATTTGTTGTTTAGTTTAAGGAATTAGGTGAATTATAGCGATAATAATTTTGGATATCAAATTAGATTTAAGCTCAAGTCGATATTAAGGACAACTTGGTGCATTAAGATCCCGCTATGTGCGGGGTCCGGAAAAAGATTAGACCACAAGGAACTATTGTAGGCAGTTTTATCCAGGTATTCTGCAAGAGGTTGTTTCTACAAAAGGGCAACTCGGTGCCCTAAGCTTCCGCTATGCGCGGGATCCGGGGAATGAGTCTATTGTACGCAGCCTTACCTTGTATTTCTACAAGAGGCTGTTTCCACGGCTCGAACACATGACCTCCTGATCCACATGACAACAACTTTACCAATTACACTAAAGTTCTCCTTCAAGCTCCAAGTCGATATTATTTATATCAAAACCAGGTTATAATATACCTCATATAGAAGATGAGATTAATTATTCCGGTTTTAATCCTGGTTAGATCCCGGACATAAACCAAACACTAACATATTTGGATGACTAACACGTTATTACTCTCTTATAGTTTTAAAACTTTATTTCAAGTCCCTAATGGGTGTCCTTTTTTTTTGGCAATTTGCATCATACCCTTTTTTTTTATTTGTCCCTGCTAAACTCATCGTTTTACAGAAAATCATGAGTTTGTTGAATTGTACCCCTAGACTCCTTTTTGTGTACTTTTGGACCCTATTTTAAAATAGATGTATAGATATTTTTCGATCAAAAAATTCCTTCTCAATTTTAATTATAATTAACAATAATTATGAGGGATATATATAACCCCTAAGAAAAATTATTAGAGAAATAAATATTTCTAGTGTATATATGTGTAAATCGTTCTTACAATGCCTTTGATAATAAACAACTTGCATCTTCTTTTACATTTTTTTGTCCTTTTCCATTGGGTACCATCCCTCTTGGCCACTATCATTTCTTCCATTTCTAGCTCCTACCACACTATTCATCTTATCAAAACAAATTTCTTTAAAATTATGAGGGTTGCAGTATTTAATTTTTGTGAGATTTTGGATACATATATATATATATATATTTAAAACTAAATAAAAATCTTATAGACCATAAATTTTATTTGATATATTTAGAATGTTTTAAAATGTGTAAAAAAGTTGTTTGATTTTCAAAATAATACTGTCCTTCTTGCAGTGGAGAAAGAATCATAGATAAAATGAATTTTAAATTCTTTGCGCAAGCAACATAAAAGATTATTACATTGTTTATTTGCTTTTACCAGCAATAACAAGTCATTTACCATGTTTTAAAGGTTATTAATCCAGTATTCTTATGGATATTATATTCAATGGACTTTTAAGTTATCTGATAGCGTGAAAAGAGTTTACAAGTCAATTTTAGAAAAGTTAAATTGAACTCCAGATAAATAGAGGCAAGTTGAGAATAGAGAAAAGTATTGAAACAAAAGTTGAAAGGAGGGAAAGAAGGGCATCGAGGATACTGAGAATAGAAGGTTAATGTGAATAGGAAAAAAATGTTATTTTTTTTATTTATGTCTAGATCTATAACGCAGTACTCCTCATGTCTTGAATTGTATGAATCGTCTCATCTAAAAAATTAAAATATTGACATCATTCTCTTCTCGCATCCGCTTTTATGTTTTACTTTAATAGTAGGGTTAAACACTTTTGATCCTTCAGTTATTGATAAATTCTAGTTTTAGTCCTTGCAAAATATCTGACTGAGCACATTTAACCTTCAATAAATTACAATATGCACTTCTGATCTCTTTGCTTGTGAATAATCAAGAATTATTCTGATGGTTCCACCACTTAATTACTTACATGCATGTTGTGTTAAAGTTTTTAGTGTTACTTCATATTTGACGTTAATATAGTTCTAAAACTAATCCAAATATAATATATTTCTACATAAACAGACAACAAACATATTAATTGAAGGTTAAACATGCTGAGTAATATATATCACAAGGACCAAAATTCAAATTTATCAATAACGGAAGGACCAAAAATTATTACTACTATTATTATCAATAATAATAACTAAAGTAAATTTTGAAAAAAGTTACTCTATGTGGCATACTATCCTTTTAAATCTGTCTAAAAAATTGATATACTTCCTTATATAAAAATAATTTAACTTTATAGTTTCTGTTTTACTCTTTAATAGATGACTTATAACCAGATAAATATTTATGATTTGTTTTAGATTACAAGGTAAAAGTCGTATTTTCTTTCTTAAAATTCGTATCGATTCAAATACCGCCACATAAATTGGGACCCCTTTTACTTTCTGAAGAAACTCATCTGGAGATGAAGTAGATGGCACTGATTTTGAGGTGGAGTCTTGGAGTGATGCAAGTGACAGTACGGACAAGCTCTCAAGGTCTTTAAGTAATAACTCCATTTCTGCAGATTCATGTGTTGAGCTGGAGGTTTCAAGAGATCGTTTGGGCTCTCTCTATTTTCAGTATTCTGAGACATGCACTCCTTATTGGAGAATTCCCTTTGCAGACAAGGTACATAAAGTTGATGCTCTAACTACTGTTGCAATTTCAAATCAATAATTCTAAAATTGATTATTTATGTTGGTTGCACAATTATTTTGTCGTATAAAATTATAAATATTAACTTTTTGAAGAAATAAACCTCTTTAATTAAAATGGATTGGTTATATCTATCTCATCAATAATTTAATATGACTTTTTGCTTAGTCAACCCAAAGAGGAGTGAGCGCATACTAGGTCAGAGCAAGCTTAGTCGAGCCTTTTTTACGGTCCATGGACAATAGTACTTGTGAGTCTGTTTCCACTCCCAAGTTACTTTTCCTGTGGTTGTTGTAGCTATCATAGACTATTAAAAAAAACGCGCTTTTGCATAGCCTAATATCTAATCACCTATGTAATTTTTGATCGATATCAGCCGGCCCATTAGCCCAACTCGATCGATTGATTGTCCATCTAACAGATGATAAGATTCTCTATTGATTTGCTATTACAGGTCCCATTAGTGTTGAGTTTAAAGAAAAAAGAACACACAGACCCAAAAAAAAAAAAAGTGAAGGTTCCAAAAGAAGGAAGAACACACATACAGAAAAAAGAAAAAGGAAAGGTCTAGATTATTTTAAAGTTGCTCAATTTTGCCTTTCGTTACACTTCTGATCCATTCATACCTTTACCCTTAACAAATCGTCTCATTTTTTTATAACCATTAATGGAACCCCGGCCTTCATATGTTCAAATTCTTCAAGAAAAAAGATCCAAAATTTACCCCCAACTTACAACTAGAGCTTAAATTACCCTCAGATATAAACTGTGTCAGGGGTCAAGGGCCAGAATGAGATTGTTTCCTAACAACAGGGGGTAATAATAGACAAATTGCTCAATTTCGAATAATATATGAACAAACTTAATTCTTTGCCCTTTAAAGAAATTTTGGTTCTAGGGGCTTCTAGCTAATTATTGATTGTAGCATAGAGGTAAGGTTTAAAAGTGCGATAGCTTCATAGATGATTATTCAACACTAGAAAGGATTTTCGTAATTGAAGCAGAATCCTGCTTCTGGTTAAATAGATTGAAATTTCTGTTATTCCAAAAATTCCAAAGCAACATAGTACTATAGGAGTATAAATTTGATTCACAGCTTTGTTATGGCACGAAAAGTTTATTAATTCCCAGTTACAAGCTAATATAGTTTTTGGCTGCTGTAGATTTTCGACTTATCTCAGAATTATCCTGGACTCGCTACACTAAAGAGCACTGACTTGTCTGCTGCAAGTTGGATGGCTGTTGCTTGGTAAATATTTTTCTTCTTATTCTTATGTTTTTACTTCGATATAACTCTAGGGAAAGATGATACAGAAATGCTTTCTTTGTCATGTTTATTTATTTAGTTATTTATTTAAACATTTAAGTTTTTTGCTTTGCGTCATTATTAGGTATCCAATTTACCATGTTCCAATGAAACGAATTGCTAAAAATGTTTCGGCAAGCTTTCTTACTTACCACACACTGTCATCATCTTTCCAAGGTATGTGCTCTTTACATGACTCTTCATTCATTTTTTTAGTAAGGGTTTTCGGTCGAGTCATTTTGTGTGTACCTTTATATTTCATCAAATACTTAATATTTTCCAACAACATAAATATCGAATAACTCTGACCGTCAAGACTTAGATGGATGGAAAAAATCACTTAAACATTTTCATGACAATGTAGCGTAATTATAGTTAAAGTTCCTAAAGTTATTTTTCTACAAATTTATGAACGATAAGCTTATTAAATACTCCTTCCATTTCATATTATCTGTCATGATTCTCTTGTACGCGTCCCTTAAGAAAAATTAATAAGGATGAAATTTTGACTAATTTACACTTATTCATGTCTTGATATTTAATCTTTCTTCATTGGTATTTGAACAAAGTTAGGTGTTTGTAGTCTTCAAGGATAATTATTACTAAGGGTAGAAAAGCAAAAAGATATCAATTTTGTCTTGAACTTCTAAAATGACAAATAATTTGGGATAGCTATTTTTAGTAACCACGACTGATAATATGAGACGGAAGGAGAAACATGTAGCTATCTTTAGCTGCACCTACCTGACTGAGTCCTTTCCTTTTTGTTTCAGATGCTGTAGAAGAGAATTTTGATAGCGGGATTCGTCTTAGTCCATTTGGATTAGCTGCATACAGGATGCAACATGATATATGGATAAATTCTGATGCACAAGATTATGAAAAACTAAATGATCTTCAGAATGCTGCAGATTCATGGCTGAAGCAGCTTTCGTTTCATCACCATGACTACAATTTCTTCACTTCACATAATAACATAGAGCTTGGTTTCTCGTTTTGAACTCATTCACAGCCTGGATCATGTTAAGTTTATAATCTTGTTTTCTTAAAGAAACTGAAATTGATGTACCCTCCCTTCCATTTATCTGGTTTTCTCCAACAAACTGACATTGCTGTACTCTCTTTCTATTCATGTAGTTTTCGCCAAGACACTGAAATTGCGGTAAACTCTTTTTATTTATGTGAAAATACCTTTAGTGGAAGAGAATTGTTAGATAGTCTAACACCTCAACAACAACCACATACCCAGTATTATCCCACACCGTAGGATCTGGGGAGGGTAATGTACGCAAACCCTACCCCTAACACCTATTTCCCTTTATGATCTGAGACAATTTCAGGTTTATTATCAAATCATTTGAAATGCTTAATAAACATCTCATGCTACTCTATCCACTGTTAGATGCTACAGATTGTTCTCTTTGACATGCACCTTTGGTCCAAGGACCTAATTCAACCAACCAATTTCTAAATCTGTGCTTTGCTTATCACAGCAAACTTGCTCTTGTTGCTATGTTCTCTCTCAACAAGTTACCACACGTTTCATATGTTTGACTTTCAATCCACAACCAATTTAGTCCAAGTTCATAGTTCAAGCTTATTTTGGAATTTCCTTCCATCTCTATGATATATGTTTTCATTGTCTTCCCAAGTAAAATTTGCTCACCAAAGCTTATAGCCTAATGGTATCACTGATCTCGCACATGATAGGTGTGACTTCAATTCTCACCACCCTTTCCCCCTTATATAACGGGAAAAATGTTTTTAATACATTTAGTCTCTTCTTTCTCGTAATCCTCCAACCTGCACTCTCACATTGAATTCCTTCAGCCAAACTACAATTATCACAAAATTGGTGGCAAGTGAAACCAAGAAAAAATTAGTAATTGGTATTATCATTAGCATTAGCTAAACGCACCCTTTTGGAAACAGTCTTTCTATCTTCACAAGGTAGGGGTAAGGATTGCATACACACTACCCTCTCCAGACCCCACTTGTGGGAATACACTGAGTATATTGTTGTTGTATTAGCTAAAAGCATCGAAAAGCATGGATGTTTCGATCCCCATATGAACCTTCACGGTTGAGCTAAACCTTCGAGCCACAATCCTTCATGAATTTGAGCAACTATGAAACCAAGAAGGCTTGTAGATCAGTTGGTGTTATCATCAACCGTAATTAAACAAAAGGATTAAGATGCACCGTGCTGCAATACCAACAAAAGGAACTTCCCACAATGTTTTAATCCCAACAAAGGATCAATCATGGCTCGACCTAAACATTCTGCCCCCAAAATGACCACTTAATTCAAAGAGCAACTTCTAACTGAGGTGTTGAACAATAAAAAAGGCGGCCCACATTTGTATATTCACATATCACTTAGTAGAAATTGATGGTCACTTTGAAATAGCAAACCACAGAACCACAAAAAATGGATATGTAAGATACAAAAGAAGGGAAAGGAGGTATACAATGGATCTACAAACAACTCGGACAACATTTATTTACCTAAGTTTTATGAGTTACGTGCAGTTTCATCATTCTTTTAGATGGCGTGCCAAAATTACAGAATGTGCATGCAGTTTTCATCATTCTTCCTTGACCCAAAACTCAACTATGAAATTCAGAAACCGCAGCAACTCATACCAGTCAGAGAACAGTCTAAACTCTAAAAAGATATTCCACTCATCCAGCACCTTTCACTCTTAATTTCATCATGAGACTACAACCCTAATAGAGATAAAACTGGACACATGAAAAACTCTAAACCTAACTCTGTTTTGCTTAGAACAATAAAAAAGAATCACACAACTTTTTCTATAAGACAAATTATCTTGTAATATAGACATCACAAAGCTCGAAGAAGTACTACATGTGAAACAAAAAAGCTTAATACCACATCCCTTTTGAGATAGATTAATGGTCCGACAACTTCTATTTTTCTGTATCACTACATAAACCATGTTCAATTATTTGATTGAAAGGTAAAACTAATGTATACTTCTACTCTTTGTGCATGCGGATCCATTTTGGTATGTCGATTCTCAGAAACTTGAATCAATTACTCTATTTTTCTGCTATACACAGTCTTTTTAATTCCCAAGCATTCTTCATTACAACTAAGTAGCTCAAATTTGCTACTGCGATTATAAGGAGCCTCCTCAATCTCACTTCTAAACTTGTCAGCTAAAATTTACTCCATTTTCCTGTCATTTACAGTCACTTTCATGCCCGAGAATTCTCATTATCAGTAGGTCAGCTCAATTTGCACTTTAGAAACACAGACTCCTCAATCTCACTTCTCATACGCCAATGTAGAAAGTTGAATTAAGAGGTTTAATTATCTTGGATTCCTGGGTAGAATCTATGAAACATGTTAATTTCCTGCTGAAACAACATGGACTTGTGAACCATGCTTATATACTCAACATGAATTGGCAAGTTTTACGCTGGCTACCAGCCTACCACAAACCTACTCCTCCTATAGGGGCTTGGGACCCGCAATGTAAACAAAATATAATATGTCTGATTGTAGCAGGCTTAAGTTAGAGTCGGACAATTAGTTTCATTTTCGACATTGTATTATTCGACTATATCCATTCCATACCAAAAAGAATGATGAAAGGACAATTTTCGCAAAGAATTAAAGCAAAAGCTCAACTGCTTCAAAGAGGGAAAATAAAATCTCATGAGCACCTAGGATTTCGAAGAAACACATTTCTTTGCACTAATAATAACTAAATATAACCAAACAAGTTCAAGCAGAACAACTTATGAAAACAGATTCAAGGGCACAAAATTAACAAAGAGATGATACAAATTTCACTAGGTTTGAGATTTGGGTTTACAAATAGGAAAAGGAGGCAACCGGAGCAGAGCTTCCTCTGTCTCAATTGGGTCTGATCTCAGTATCTACACATAAAACAAACAAAAAATAATGCTGCCATTCATTAATTAACCCAAATAATCAGAGAAAATGGTGAATGCAATTGATAACCATATCTGAAGGAGAGAACGCTTACTGGGTCTTGAAGAAGTGGCTTTGTGTCATCTTTAGCGGGTCTGAAAGGGGGTTTTGTTACCTTCTTCACTTCATTATCGCCGTTGTTGTTACTGATATGGATGCTTTTCGTTGAATCCTCGCTTGGCTTCATCTCCCTTGCTTTTTGCCAAAGGGTTTTTCTCTTTCACTTTCCCCTCTTCCAAATTCCAAGTGTCGCAAAAACACAAAATTTCAAAATTTTAGGACCTGTTTTTTTGTCCATGGTTTTTTTCGGGATCTTTTTTGAAAATGTGTTTATCCTACGTTTTTTTAGATTTTTTGAAAATGACTTTTTTAAATTTAAAAAGTAATTTTGACGATTTTATTAAGTTTTTCAAAAAAGAAAATTTCTTACTTAAAATATAGTAATTTATATTTTAAATACTATTTTTTAACTTAACTCTAAAATTATCTTTTTTCAGAAATTATACTGTAATTTTTATGTCCAAACGCTTACTTATTGTATAATGCGCTCCAATGTTAGTTTTTGTCCCCAAGAAACTACTCTAGAGAAGTGTTAAAAACTGACAAAATCTTGACCTTTGTTGAAAAACAATTTTTTGTAAGAAAAGAAAAACTAAAATATTTTCAAATTCTTTTTTCTAAATCTTGAACTAAACGTCATCTTATTTTGTGTTTTAGAATGGGTAATTTGGGGTCGATAAAATTTTGTAGGGTGGAGTAGCAACCGTGAGCATTAAGAAGCGTTCAAGCTAAAAAGTGGAAAGGACAAACTTTGCTATTAGTAGTAGTTTGGCTCATTTATGTTTTTAAGTAACTAATTAACGGACCAATATCCGGAAAAATGTCCAAATCGACCCATTGTGGCTTGTGAAATGTCTAATTTTGCCTCAGCAAAGTGTATTACCCAAAAATTCCACTCAATTGTCCCTGAAAATTTAATCTTCCACTTTTACAGTTTAACCACAACACTACCGGTCGTTTCATCATCAATCACAATATTTAATTCAACTGTCTCTCAATCAATTTGCCTTGACAATCCACAACTTCATTTTCCTCACCTCCAATTAATAAGTTAGCAACCGTGTAAATACCGTTGTAGCCACAGTACACTACCAATTTCTCCACCCATAAAGTACCATACAATCTCACGTCCTTATTTTCTTCTTTAATCTGATATCTAAAATTCATTTTTCCATCCACCATGCCTCCACACAAATCACAACTTCCACCGCACTCATCCCTGAATAGTTTCTATGGAGAATAAATAGAGAATATTGATCAATAGCAAATGAAACAAGAAAAATAACTTATTAAATTAACGTTCCGTCATGGCAAGTTCACTGTTTTGAAAACGATTTCAGCCCGACTAAGGTACATTTGTTAAGATCGGTCGACTCCAAGGTTTCACAATACCTCCAAACACGTGTACTCATAGTTGGACGTTTAGAGTTTGTATAACATAATTGCTCAGAAACTGACTTAAGAAGAAGAGAGAAAGAAGGTTTTGTTAGCGTTATCTTTTAGTCTATTAGTTGTATTAGGACTTTATTTGATTTCTTCTTGTAATTACCCGTTTCATATATTGTTGTAACTTCCTTTTCTTATATTGCTGTAACTTCATCTTATAAATACAAGTCTGGAAAGGTGAGTAAGACTCACGCTTTGACACTTCATTTATCTATTTCATCTTGGCATCAAGAGCCCTAAACAATCCCCTTCAGTGGCTCCAGAAAATTCCTCCTCCTCCTCTGCTCAAACCGCCATGAATCAATCTTCTCTTGGCTTCGCCGTTCCCTCTCCAGCAGTTTCCAATATCAAAGATTTTGTTCCTATTGAATTGACATGTGTCAACTACCTTACCTAGAAGGGAGTTTTTCTCATATTCCTTAAATTTCACAACCTTCTTTCCTTAGTAGATGGAACCATACCATGTCCATCACTAGACCATGCTGATTATAAGCTATGGATTCAATATGATACTATTGCATTAAGTTGGATTAATATAACACTTTCTTCTGCTGTTCTTGACACACTTTTGAATTTTGCTTGTGAGACATCTAAATAGGCTTAGGACACCCTTGCATCACTATATTTGGATCAAGTCTTTTCCTCCGCCATTCACCTTAAGTCAAAATTTCAAAACTTCAAGAAAAGTCCCCTTTCTATGGAGGATTATCTTCAGCAACTTCATTCTATTGCCTACTCTCTCAGGGCAATTGGTAAACCTGTGACTAATGATGGTTTAGTCACTCAAACTTTGCAAGGATTGCCTTCATCTTATCGTACCTTTTACTACTAGAAAACCGGGAAAAACTGTCCACAAAAACCGACCAAAGTCGGTCGGTAATGGCCAATAACTGTCCAAAACGCGACCATTAACGTGTGGTCGGTATTTTGAAGGTCGGAAGAGCATACCGACCAAAGTCGGTCGGAAAGTACCAACCAACATTGGTCGATATACTCTACACGACCATTTGACAATTTAATTGATTACCGACCAACATTTGTCGGAAAGATATTTTAGTAATTTAATTATACCGACCAAGCGTTGGTCGGTGTTTTAAATTTATTTTTTTGCTTACCGAAAAATTTTGGTTGGTATTGGAAAATATATTTTTTTATAAATAATTAAAATTTAAAAATACCGACCAACGTTGGTCGGTAATCTGGACAGGGCAAACAACTTACCGACCAAAGTTGGTCGGTAATGTTGAATTTCTGGGAATTCAATGTGCATTAACCGACCAACATTGGTTGGTAATTTGCAATTAAATTTTTTTTAATTAGTTACCGACCAAGGTTAGTCGGTTTTCTGGGATAAATTTTGGCAGAAAATGCCTGTTGGTAGCTACACCACCTGCCAAATAAAAATATCATACCAATACCCCCAATTCACATCTAATAACCACCAATTCACCACATACAACCCCTAATTCACCAAAAATCCAAACCAAACATCTAACAACAACAACAATCACCAAACATCCAATTAGTGCTTTAAAACTAACAAATTAAAGTTCAATTAAACATCACAATCCAAAACCAAGCAAAAACTAAGTAATTACAACAAGTTCAAAATTGTTCAATCTAATTCAAAACTAGTTCTATTATTCTAGTTCAAAGTATATCAACGTATTGGTCAAGAGGTGTTTTCTACAACATCATCACCATCTGATGAACTTTCATCTACAAGACAGTAAAAAGAATGTTCTTGTGGAGGATGAGAAGAACGATCACGGGTCGGACAGGAGGAACGATCACGGGGAGGACGAGAGGAACAATCACGTGGAGGCCGAGCCTCTGGCGATGACTCACGAGACCGAGGAAACGATAAGCTCCAGTAGAAAGGAGAGTTCTAATCTAAGCTTGCATACCAAAGAATTGAGCATCTCTAAGCTTTCTCTTTCCTTGGCCGCTACTAGCTCGGATGTAAGCTTTGTCACTCCCGCATAGCCGAGAGGCTCTCCCTATTAAGTTCCTCGCCCTATGAGGAAGTTCATATTCCTTGCATTCCACACCTATAGCGATAAAATTTTTTCTCAGGAAGCCCGTATACCTTTCCCCTTTTTGGATCGCCAACAGCCTCCAACCATATTCCTTTAGCATCCTCGTCCGAAGCTTGGGTTGACTCACCCGATTTACCAGCTGGCTGACTACGAATGAATTCCTCCATGTTACTTTGGTAGTGACCCTACATTATTTTAAATTAAATTAGTATTTAAATATTATTATAAAAGTAAATTATAAGAGAGAGACGATCTGAGCGATAAGAGAGAGAAAGCCTCAAACGTTACAGTCGAAGCTCAAACGCCGCCTATGGCGTCGCCGGCCGGCGAAACTCCCGCTGGCCAGCCACCCTAGACCTCTTTACTCGCACCAAACAATACGCCACCCACACACAAACCCCTAGACTATTCCCAAATTCTTAAACCAGCAAGCTTAAACAACAATGCAGACGCAAACCCTAACAGAAGAATTGAACCAATTCCGATCAAGAAGGCAACATACATGCATGGACAACCGATCATCAAATACACGGAAGTAGAGGTAACCCGTATGAACATCATAGAAGGTCTTCAATTTGTGATTTTGGGTAAGTTCTCGTACGGGTGGCCAGATTTGCAAGAGCTCAGAAAAATCATACCAATTCAGTGTGGAATCAAAGGAGAATGTAACATTGGATACTTCAGAGATAAGCACGTGCTCATCATATTAACTCTATGAGAGGATTTCATAAAAATCACTTCAAAAAGAACCTACTACCTCAAAGCCAAGGATGGGTTCGAGTATCAGATGAGGCAGCTCATATATGATACTAAATTCAAGTTCGGAGAAGAAACGTCCATGGCAATGGCATGGATTTCCTTTCCGCACCTACTTCCCACTTACTATGTGAAGGAGTGCCTATTTTCACTCGCCTTTGCTTTTGGTAAGCCCTTGCACCTGGACACAGCAACAATAAACAAGACAAGGCTAAGTTGTGCAAGAGTAAAGGTCTTGGTTGATTTGTTAGTAGAATTAACCCAAAAGGTTAGACTAGATATTGAGAATGAAACAACAGGGGAAATTAGAACTGAATGGATCAAAATACAATACGACCATCTTCCAAAATATTGTAAACAATGCAAGATTCAAGGACACGAAATGATCGAGTGTTGGAAGCTACATCCAGAAATTCTTGGTATGGACACTGTTAAAGAGCAAAGGCCAGCAGAAGAAAGGAAACAAAAAGAAAAGAAACTAGCAGTGACAGAGGCAACCAATGCTGATTCTGTCAAGCGGCAAGGTAGTAGGCAATACGGGCCCTCAATGGAAGGAAGTCAAGGACAATAGAATTCACAACAAGGCAATTCACAAGCATGGAAAACAAAATGAATCAACAGGAAAAAACAGTCACCACTTACCTATTGCAAACAAATTTGATGCCTTAGACCAGGGCAACCCCAATGCCACAGACAATCACAATGCTGAAGTCCAGGAAAATGGACACACAGTCTTAAGCACAGACATAGCAGCAGAAAAGAATGCCAATGATGCAGACAATCACACTGCTGAAAGCAATGGAATAGTAATACTGGCTCAGGACAATGTCATTGCGGATAAAGATCAGGAAGCTGATGCCACAATAGCAAGAAGTAAAGAAGCAGCAGAAGAAAGCAATGAGCAAATGGTGCTGGAAAGGAACCAAGACCAATTGAATGATGGCAACACCAACCAAGGATACCAGTCAATCACACTCAATTCAATGGAACAAGCCAACACCTATGATGCAGATCACACAGCTGAAGAACATGTAGCTGTAAATACAGCAGCAAATAACATAGGCATAGCAGAAAGGAACAAAGAACAAATGACCCAGGCAGGGAAGCAAAAACTTTCAAATACTAAAAACACCAGCAGGCAAGGCAGCCAGCCAAACACTTTGGCATCAGTTACCAGCAGGAAAGATGACAACTACATGACAAGGAAAGGCAACAATGTTATACATTCAACAACATCAGACATAGACAATCAAAGAAGGGCAGGGACAGTGCAGGGGCAATTAGCAGCAAAGAGATCTCAAATCCCCTGAGGTTCAAAGAAATCAACAACAAAGACAAGCAAGAGAGGATATCAACATTTGACAAGTCCAGCAAAGTAACTAACTGTTTGACAAAAGAGAAGGCACAAGACACACCAGAAGCAACCTACAGGGATTACACATCAAAAGAAGCCATTGAGAAGCAAAGAATCCCAAGACCAAATCCCAAACAAAGCAAGCAAGCCAATGCAGAAGCCAACAGAAACAAACGTTCCAATTGTGATAAGGAAACATTGGATGAAACAGATACTCACGCCTCAGCAAACAAGGAAATCAGTATGCAACAAGAAAATACATCACAAAAAGGGGCCAAGAAAACAACAACAGGAGCAACAACCATAAGCAAAAGCAGTGAGACTAGCAGGACAACTGAATCCACCACACAGTGGGTCATGAAGACCTTTTACAACACATCTACACAACAAACAGAAACAAGTGCAATCAGACAAGCAGAACAAATCCCAAGGAGATTGTGGGCAGATCAGTTAGAGGAATACTCAGAGGAAAGGGAAATTCCGGAGGAAAGGCAAGGTGAAGAAGAAGACAGTGAGGATAATTATGTAATGAAGCCACTAAAGAAAAATAGGCAAGATTAGAGAACCTCTCTCCTTACAATAATGAAAAGACCAATGGAACAGGATCCAAACAATAGGAAAGGAACAATAAGAGCCCAACTACAGGCAATCATCAGGCCCAGAAACCTGTCAACAACAACAACAGTCATGAATGAAAGTAAAGAGCAGCAGGCAAGGACATGGATGATGAGAGCATAACACAGAACCTCAGGAACATAGCAAGGCAAGGAGACCTGTCAGCAGCTCATATTGACAAACTAAATGGATCAGAAAACTACCAAAGGAAGCAATTCAAGGGCAGAAGCAGCCCTCCAACAACAAGGATCCAACCCAAAAGAGCATTGACATATCCCAACAGAACACAATGAAGGCCATCATATGGAACATAAGATCAGTCAACACAATGCAAGCCTTCGAAAGACTGATCACACTTCACAACAAGCATCAATTTGAATTCATTGGCATCATGGAACCAAAACAACAACTTAGGAAACTAGAATTAGATTCCCTAGAAGTTTTGTCCGGTTGGGAAAGCCAGAACTCTTGTAAACCAGCTTGATAAAGGGTAGTGGTAGGGACAGTAGAACAATACAGGAGAAGAATTGGCATGGCACAAGCAATAGCAAATGTGTCCAACAAAATATGGGCTTTTCTGGATAATGCTTACAATGTCACAGTGCTCACAGACTCAGTCCAACACCTCACACTGAAGCTCCTCCACACAGAGTCAAAGATGGAATTAATCCTCACGCTTGTATATGCCAAGTGCACACCAACAGAAAGAATATAATTGTGGGACTCAATATATGACCTATCACAGACAATCACCAATCCATGGATAGTGGGAGGAGACTTCAATGTCATTTGTGATCAAGAAGAGAAGTATGGAGGTTTCCCAGTTCCTTTCAATGAAGTAGATGACTTCAATCATTGCATAAACATCAGCTGCCTAACAGACTTGGGATTCAAAGGAAGTATCTTCAGTTGGTGGAATGGGAGAGCAGATGAGGAGTGCATCTTCAAAAGACTTGATAGATTCTTAGCAAACCAAATGCTACAACAAGCCTTTCCAACAATAGAAGTCACACACCTTCCCAGAATTGGATCAGATCATAGTCCTCTACTTCTACACTTCGATCAAAAGCCAATAAAGATCAAGAAGCCTTTCAAATTCCTCAACTTCTGGACCAAGCAGGATACTTTTGAAACAGTGGTCAAAGAAAATTGGCAAGCTGACTTTCATGGAGACCCCTTCATCATCTTCAACTACAAGTTAAAGAAGTTAAAGAAAACCCTATCCCTTTGGAGCAAGGATACTTTTGGAGACATCTTTCAAATCATAGCAAGCATGGAGGAAGTGGTTCTTGTCCATGAACAACAGTTTGAGGAGAGACCTACTGCCCAAAATAGAGAAAGATTACAAAAGGTACAAGCTTAAATGGTCAGACATCTAGCTGTAGAAGAATATTTCTGGAAACAAAAAGCAGGAATGGCTTGGTTCAAAGATGGAGATAGAAACACCAAATTCTTCCACACTCAAGTCAATGGCAGAAGGAGAAGGCTACAGTTAAAAAGAATTCAAAACAATGCTGGCATCTGGTTAGAAGAACATGAGCAGATTGTGGAAGAAGCCATCTCATGCTACAAGGAACAATTCACTAAGGAAACTACTCCCACAGACTTCAAAATTCTGGAAAACATCCAGCAACTAATAGACTCACAGCAAAATGCAGAGCTGACCAGGCTACCATCAAAAGAAGAAACTAAACAAGCTGTCTTCAGCCTCAACAAAGACAGTGCAGGAGGTCCAGATGGCTTCACAGATACCTTCTATCAGTCCTGCTGGGAAATCATAGGAGAAGACATACATAACATGGTTACAACATTCTTCTCAGGCAGACATCTTCCAAAAAGTATAACATACACAAATCTGGTCCTTATTCCAAAGAAGAAGGAGATAGAAACTTTCTCTGATCTAAGACCAATAAGCCTGAGCAACTTCATCAACAAGGTCTTCTCGAGAATCATACATGAAAGATTATTGGTCTTCCTACCCTCCCTAATCTCCCAGGAACAAGCTGGGTTTGTAAGAGGCAGAACAATAGTGGAAAATGTTCTTCTGGCACAGGAAATCATCACTGACATTGGAAAAAGAATAAAGGCAAGTCCAAATGTGGTTATCAAGCTAGACATGACCAAGGCCTTCGACAGAATATCTTGGTTATATATAGCAAAAGTTCTCAGGAAGATGGGCTTCAATGAAACCTTCATAGGCATGATCATGGACATAGCGGGCAACAATTGGTATTCAGTCCTCATTAATGGCCAACCACATGGTTTCTTCAAATCAACAAGAGGTGTCAAACAAGGAGATCCCCTGTCCCCTACTCTTTTCATCATTGCTGCTGAAGCACTTTCAAAAGGACTAAATGCACTGCATCAAAACACTTGTTTCAAGAGTTTTGGATTGCAAAGAAGAAGCCCAAGAATCAATCATCTATCATATGCAGATGACATGATCATCTTCTCATCATCAGATGCTAATTCACTACAGTTAGTAATGGAGACACTGAGTGCATATGAAGCAGCTTCAGGACAGCTAATAAATAGGAGCAAGTCAGCTATCTACATGCATCACTCAGCTGCCTCAGAGGCAGTAGAAAGAACAGAAAGAATCACAAGAATTGGGATGCAGAACTTTCCATTCACCTATCTAGGCTGTCCCATATACTACTCAAGAAAAAAAATCATCTACTATCAAGGCATTGTGAACAAGATACAAGATAGATTGCAATCCTGGAAAGGGAAACTACTTTCTATAGGAGGTAGAGCCATATTGATCAAACATATTTTGCAAAGTATGCCAGTGCATCTATTATCAGCAGTGAATCATCCCAAACAAGTAATCAATAACATCCATAAGCTTTTTGCTCAATTCTTCTGGAGTAGTACAATAGGAGGCACCGGCAGACACTGGTCATCCTGGAACAACCTATGCCTACCCCAAGAGGAAGGAGGAGCAGGATTCAGATCCCTTCATGACATGTCAAAGGCCCTTTTCTTCAAACTGTGGTGGAATTTCAGAACTAAGCCCAGTCTTTGGAGTGCATTCATGTCACAGAAATACTGCAAAAAACATAATGCAATAACTGTTCCATGGAAGAAAGGATCACAAGTCTGGAAGAAAATGCTAGAAAGTAGAGAGCTCATTGAACATCAAATTGCTTGGCAACTAAAAATGGGATCCTCACTCTTCTGGTAGGACAACTGGACAAGGCTAGGAGCTCTATACTTCCTAGTACCAGCAAACTTCCCAATTGAAGAAACACTTCAAAATGTGAACAATACTCTGCTCAATGGAAACTGGAATAGGCAGCAGCTATCAGAACACTTGCCACAGGACATGGTAGAACACATAACCACCACAATAAAGCCCCCAAGGATGGAAAACACTTTGGATATCCCATATTGGATGCTACAGAATCAAGGATAATTCACAGCCAAAACAGCATGGGAATACTTGAGAAAAAGGGAAGATCCTAAAATAGCATATGAGAAGATCTGGGTAAAGGGACTCCCTTTCAAAATTGCTTTCTTCATGTGGAGAGTCTGGAGGGCAAAACTACCACTTGATGACATCCTAAAAAGATGGGGGTATCAACTGCCTTGAAAATGCTAGTGCTGTACTGATTCAAAGGAAGAAAGCATGGGTCACCTCTTCTACACTTCAGATACTGCCACCAAGGTGTGGAAATACTTCATGCAAAGAGCAGGAATCTCAATTGAGGAATTGACATTCCATCAAGCAATAACAAAATGCTGGACAGCACAAACAGTCAACAGATTGAAACCAGTAATGCAGGCACTCCCAGCATGCATCATATGGGAACTATGGAAAAGAAGAAATAGCTACAAACATGGGGAACCGGTAACAACTGGTAGAGTAATCTACCAAATTTCCACAACACTGCAAGCTTTAGTCCACACCAGAAAGCCAGGAATCAATGTCCTACACAAATGGCAGGATCTTTTACACATGCTAGAGAACTACTCCCCAAGACTAAGCTACAAAAAAGTCAACTGGGAATCCCCTTTGCCAGGATGGATAAAGATTAATACCGATGGAGCATCAAAAGGGAACCCAGGAAGAAGCTCAATTGGCTTCTATGTGAGAAATGAAACAGGGGACCTAATTTATGCACTTGGCATAGAGTGCTTAGAGGGAACCAACACAGTTGCAGAAACAACAGCCATTCAGGAAGCATTAAGATACTGTAGCACACAAGGCTTCACTAACATCTGGCTACAAACAGACTCCATGCTCCTAAACAATATCATTAATGGCTCATGGAAGCTACCCTGGTGCATAACTGATCAAATAGAAGAAATCCTCCAACTCAAAGACTCCCTTGCCCTGATAGTGTCACACACATATAGGGAGGGAAACAAACTGGCAGATCACCTTGCCAATTATGCTCTTAACTTTAGAAGAATAGAGTGTCACCACTTCAATCAACTGGACTCAATAGGCAGGAAGATCTTAAATGCAGACAAAATGCAATGCCCATACATAAGAGTGAAAGTGACAAAATGACAAGTTGTTCTTTGTACACCACAGGACAGGACCTCTGTTTAAAATCACAAAGCACACAAGAAGGGGATGAAACCTTTACCAGTAAAATACTATTTTTCCACACTTTAACTCTGATTGTTTATGTGCAGGGTGCTGGAAACACAGAACTAGATACAACAATAGCACAATTGATGTCCAAGCAGCAGCAACAGAGGAAAAAAGCAGCTATGAACTCAGCAGCAATACAAGGAACAAACTGGAGCATCAAACAGATAGCAGCAATAGTGTTCTTCATAAAGCAAGCCAAGGTAGCCTCACTACAACAAAAGCATCAGAAACATCAACAAAGCAGCAACACCAGCAAGATGCTGGATAACTCAGGACAGCAGAACAAAGGGTGGAGGAAACAAACCATAACTAAGAGAGCAAATAACAGGGAACATCAATCTGTACAATCAGTGACAGCTTGCAGCATCAGGGAAGGAATACTTGATTCAACAAATAGTCCACAAACTGCTCAACAACAGCAATACCATTGGCAGAGATCAACAGAAATAGAACACTTCAAGGAAGCCAAAGCCAACAGAAGAAGCAACAATCTTAGCAGCAGTAACCAGGTTCAGCAACATGGAAACAGCAACGGCAGATACACAAAGCATGGCAAGGCAGCCTCAATGCAGCAAAGGAACCAGTTACACTAGCAGGCAAACATTAGAATCAACAATACAAAAACTCAGCACTCAGAGCACCAGCTTTTAAACAGGCAGCAGAGACATAACAACAAGGCTACTGCAACAACTCATCAGAGGATCAGCAAGATTGGAGTTTGGAAACACAGTCAAAGCACAAAGTCAGCACAACAAGACCAACAGCCCATACACAACAATCCAACACAAAGAATGCACCTGAAGACAGCAGGAACAGAAACAAGCAATGCAGGGAAAACCAAGAAAGAAAGAATTCTCAAGAACCAGCAACACAGGTATCAGCAACACAGATATGCAAAGTCAAAGATAAGCAGTAAAGTAAGGCAAACCAAGGAAGCACTGCATCAGCACCTCATCACTACCAACAACA
The DNA here is from genome assembly GCA_002018475.1 of Nicotiana obtusifolia. Lineage (NCBI taxonomy): Eukaryota > Viridiplantae > Streptophyta > Magnoliopsida > Solanales > Solanaceae > Nicotiana > Nicotiana obtusifolia. The sequence continues at coordinate 93,506 of MCJB01051452.1, read as the reverse complement.
TCATTAACAACTGCAACAAACATAATAGATACAGGAGTACCAGCAACAAAAACAATATCAACATTGCAGGAAACTGTTGTCACAGGCCAAGGTTATTGGTGCAATTGCATTGTGTGGTATTAGCACCCCCGGTGCTCAATCTAATGCAATTGCATCAATCACCTTACTCCTATACAAACAACAGTACACACAAGAGATACACAACATTAAAGCACAACACCCTGAAATACTATCTCTGGATCAACATTGGACAAGATTCACCCCACACCAAGAACAACATGTTCAGTGAAGACAATAGCAGTGAACACAAAACAACCATCAGCATCACAGTCAGCAACAAAACACACCCTCAACCATCAAAAACACCTCTCAACAGGTCCACCCCTACCACAAATGCAATATCAAACACCAGCAGGCACCAGGCCAATACCAGCAGCCACACTGCATACAGGAGCAAGAACACATACATAAGCAGGCAGCAGGCCAATATAAGCAGAAGCTATAGTAACATAACTTCTGCCCAATTCCCAGCAATGATCATATCAGCACACAGGAAAAGCAATAGAGAAGTAGTAACAAAAAGAGTAGCACAGGACAACAACATCAAAAGCAACAGATGCCATTAGCAACAGCAGGATAACCAAGAATGAAGCCAACATTTACATAAAGAAAGAGCAGCATACAGAGACAGCAGAAACAACAGTAATCACAGAAGTCACAGCAGCCTCCACAAGAAGCAGGACATCTTCAAGCAGACCTTGACACACTCTAGACCATGCCACTGTCAGGGAAAATGGGACAACTTTGCAGAACATCCAAAACTGAGACAAAACAAAGGGGACCAATGGACACATGATTCACTTCTTAGTCATTTCCAAAGCTTTTGCGACAGATCAAGAAAGATACTTCTCACCCACCCATTAGGAGTAGGACTACATGTAATTAGTATAGTCGACCTAGACTTACTTCATATCGCTTTTGTACATATGACTATCTATCATTATTATAAGATAGATAACCATTACATTAACTTAGGTCTGACATATTTAGACTTTTTTGATCACAAAGGGAGGAGGATCACAAACACCTACCACCCTTTAGGTACCTTTAAGGCAAGGTACATGTACTTTTTTGGGGAGGTTAGGTTCATGTACCCTTCGTTTATGTACATTTTGTTATTGAATAGAATAAAAAACATATTTTACCCAAAAAAAATTAAAAGCTTACATATGCAGTCTCTGCCCATTTCTCTACCCATCTATCTCCATCCCCCTCTTTCTTCTTCTTTAAAATATGTGTCTCCTTGAATAGCTCATCATGGCTCATTGGATGCCCATATTTATTTTCCTGAAAATAAATTAATTTAGTTAATAAATAGAATTGATATACTTAAAAAATTAAAATAATTTAAGCAATTACCGATCTTCTTCTTATTGTCCCGATGCTGATAACACCCTCAGTATGTAAGGAGCTTCCCTTCTCGGATGAGCGAGCTTTCTTTCCTTGTTCGCTCCTCTTTAAAAACTCCTCGGTCTACCATTGCCTTAACAAATCATCCCATAAATGCTGTAGACACCAGTCAGACCTCTTGTTCTTCTTTCTATCATCCGAGAAATGATCCGCCAATCTCTTACCGGCTTTATGATGAAAATTTGCAGCCACTTCCTCACTATGTGGTCATCCTATACACACTTGCTCTGCATTTCAAAAGTTGAATATTAGATGGAAACATCATAAATATAAATTATTAAACTGCTTAAAAAAATATTTGTACCTTAAACTGATTGAAAATTTGCTCTTTCAGCAAGTATGGGAAATCAGTCCAAGTCGCATAAGGGCCATGATGAAGCTTTTTAATCGCATTGGTGATTATCTTCGTAGTCTGCTTACCCGGTCTGAACCTGCAATTTAACAATAAAAACACAATGAATATATTAGTAAAAATATTATAAAACATAAACGCAAAAATAACAAATAGCTCTTACCCATTACCCTCAAGGACTATGATGATCCTGCCATAACGATCTTAATGCACTACCTCTGTAGACGGTATAGGGGGCTCAGAGCTACGGTCTCTAAGGTGAAGTCCTGAAATGGATGGAGTCGATGATGAAGATGGCTGTGATCCATGTGGCTGTGATATGTAGGAATGCGATCCACGTGGTTGTGATGCAGATGGCTGCGATCCACGTGGCTGTGATGCAGATGGTTGCAATCCACGTGGCTGTGAGGCAGCTGGACTGTATGTTGGACGTATAGTCCTATGGCCTTGTGATAGAAGACCTAGTGTCTGGATGAAGGTGTAGGTCTCGTGATGTTGTGGCGACTCAGTATAATTGTGTGGTGGACGATAAGACATAGGCATCTCTGAAGAGGGTGGATAAGATGGAATATTATTATCCCCAGATTCTACTCTCCTCTTTCCCTTCCTAGCCTTTTTTCGACTCCGAGAACTAGTAGGGTCATTGTTACCTTGATGCTTGCCTGTCATCTGCATAATATAATACATATTCAGATTGAAACATATAAGAAACTAGTTATAACACGGGAGTGCTTTAAAAAACCAACTTTTTAATCCTCGTCGACGTATTGTTCCTCGTCCAAGAATTCCTCGTCGTCACTTGTTTGAATTTCATCAGTTGATTCTTCGTCCTCATTTCTATAATTGTTACTTCATTTATATCAACTTCTTCCAATACGCGTTCAGGATGTTCCAAATCATTTTCTAACTGATTGTCTACTATTTGATGAACACTGGAAATATCATTTTGATATACAACATCTAACACATTCTCGACTTCCACCCTACCTACAAGCTTAGTTTTGATTACAACCCACCAATCAAACTTATTATGCCACAATGGATAAGGAGCATAATACACTTGCCTAATGTTATGTGCAATTATGAAAGGATAATAGCGCTCGTACTCTCTCGTATGATTCACCTCAATTATGTTGTATTGGTGGTGTGCTCTTGTACCTCTTGTTGGATTTGGGTCAAACCACTAAAGAGTATCAATTTCTTATATGGCTAACTTTTATATTCTAGTTGTAACATTTCTTTGACCACCATAATAATCAATATCTCCAACTTGGTTGCCACCACCACCTTGAACCCACACTCCGCTGTTGTTGCTATTTTTATTTTTAGAGCAATCCTCTATATGAAACTTATAACCATTCACTACGTACTTAGACATTATTGTGATATGAAGCCCAGGTCCCCAAGATATATCTTTCAAAAATTGATTTACACCATTATTTAAATTATTTACCTACATAGTGTTAAAAAGATTCATAAGTTAGCATATATATATATATATATATATATATATATATATATATATATATATATATATATATATCAAACTGTTTGAACCACGTATCAACACTCGTATATACAACATCATGGCCAAATTGACCCACGAAGTGACTGTGACACATCAAATATTTTTAGTAGTTGCATCAATATGTAATCACTGTAAATTTTACATATTGATAACTAATAAATCAATACTTACTTAAGAAATGGTACAACTTCGGGACAATTTTGCAACACATGAATTGTAGTTGACTTGTACTCCATATGACTCAAACTTCTTTGTAACATCCTTAAAACATCGGCCTGGTTGATTGAATATGGACGTTGGTGGATATAATGGATCATTGACACATTCGACAGTGTGCCTATTGGGCCTATTCCTAGAACATGACACGTTACTCTCAAAATAATAAGAATAAAAATGTGTAGTTTCCTTTGCAAGATAGGCTTCACATATAGATCCTTCAATCCTATTCCTCTACTTAACAAATTATTTGCATTTGCCAATTGTCCTACATAATGTCATGTTAGCCAAGAATATTCAAATAAAATTGAATATCACATCAAACTTATAATATTACCTCTCAAAGGGATACATCCATCTACATTCATCAGGCCCTCCAAGTCGTGCCTCATGTACAAGGTGAATTGGAAGGTGTTCCATCACATCAAAGAAACCACATGGAAATATTTTTTCCATCTTACCAGAAGTTACACGAATGTTCTGAACCATTCGACGTAGGTTTTCTTCCCTTAAGGTGGTCGAACACAAGTCTTTGAAAAATAAACTAATCTTTGTGATGGGTTTCCAGATGCTTTCAAGCAAACCACAAAACTTAATAGGCACTAAGGTTTCTGTGAAAACATGACAGTCATGACTTTTCAAATGGCTCAACTTCCCTACCTCCATATCTATTTTTTTCCGAGATTCGACGCTTAACCCTCACGCATCTTAAATTTCTTAACCCAATCACAAATTTGTCGTCTTTCCTCCAAAGTGAATGTGTAACTTGCTTTGGCTTGAACACCTTACTATTGTTCGCTGTCTGCAAGTATAATTCAGGTCACCTGCAATATTCTTGTAAGTCCATTCTAGCCTTCAGGTTATCTTTTGTCTTACCTTTAACATCCATCACTGTGTTGAACAAATTGACAAAATAATTCTTCTCAATATGCATGACATCAAGGTTGTGTCGGAGAAGATTATCCTTGCAATAAGACAACTCCCAAAATATACTCTGTTTCATCCAATTATGAGTAACAACATATCCGGGGAATCTAGAGGTGGAGCCTCAATAACTTTACTGAAGTTCTAGACCCTCTCCCAAATTTACTCACCTGAAAGTATCGGAAGTGGCGAATGATATTCCACTTTATTCTTTTCCAATGCATTTTTCATCCTTCTAAACTCATGATCATCAGGCAAGAACTGACGGTGACAATCAAACCACGATTGCGCTCGGCCATGTTTCAAAGTGAAAGCTTTACCATTTTCCATTCAGTAAGGACAAGCTAGCTTCCCAGCAGTCATCCACCCAGACAACATTCCATACGCAGGAAAATCGTTAATAGTCCACATTAAATTAGCACGCAATTTGAAATTATGCTTGGTATATATGTCATATGTTTCAACACCATCCGCAACTGTTTTAGCTCATCAATCAAAGGTTGCAAATATACATCAATCAAACTTTTTGAATTACGAGGACCGAGGATAATACAATTTAAATATATATATATGGACTACTCATACAAAACTCAGGTGGTAGATAATCAGGTGTAAGAAAGACAGGCCAGCATGAATATGGTGTTGCAGATATAGAAAAAGGCGTGAAGCCATCCCCATACAAACCTAATCGAATGTTCCTAAGTTCACTAGCATAATCTGGATATGTCCTATAAAAGTGCTTCCAAGCTTCTCCATATGAAGGATGACACATAACGCCAGGTGGTCTTCTATTTTCAAAGTGTCATCTCATATGAGGAGCAGAACTCATGGATGCATATAACCTTTTTAACCTAGGTATAAGAGGTAAATAATGCATCGCCTTCACAGCAACCATATTCCCGCTGGAAAGCCTCTTGAAACGAGGTTTTTCGCAGAATTTACAACTTTCTAAATTTACATCATCTTTATAATATAACATGCAACCATCTTCACAACAATCAGGTTTCATCGACGAAATTCCTAACTTAGAAACCAATCTCTTTGCCTTATAGAAATCAACAGGTAAGTTGATATTTGGATCAACTAGTTCACTCATAAGGTTAATGAAAGAGTCCATGGCCGCTTGAGAAATATTCCAATCAGATTTGGTACTTAGTATTCTAACTGCAACAGACAGCTTAGAGTGCGGAATTCCTTCATGTAGTGGACGACTAGCTTCCTCTAACTATTTATAAAAACGTTCTGCATCATCACTAGGAGTTTGTTCAACATTTTCATTGGGCTCATCCCCAGAGTGCATCCCAAAAGCATCCGCAATCATATCCTGAATTCTAGAATCATGATTTCTATTCTCCACCAACCTACTACTTTCACCACAAACCATGTTATGAAATATTCCACGGCTATCATTGATCTCTCCATGATTAGTCTACACAAAGTAATTCTCTATAAACCCCTTCCTGTAAAGATGAAGCTTAACTTCCTTCGGTTTTTTAAACTTCACACAATCGCACTTGAAACAAGGGCACTTCTTTCGTTTCTTTAATTTGTGATCCATATATATATGTCAAAGATGTTTAGTATTAACTCTTCTATATTTCATTCATTCATCCCTAATAATGCATGACATAGATCAATCGATATAGGTCGAGGCATTTGTTTTTAATATTTATCAATATAGGTCGAGACGTTTTGTTTTTAATATTCATCAATGCATCCAAGTAAGTTATAAATCGATGAATCAATTTACAAATAGATATATTTGATGATGATCAATTATATATACTAATTAGATTATTGCTTCTTCACAAGTCTATCCCCAAAAGAACCTGACCCTTTGGCCCTAGCGATTCGCGTTCTTAGATGCGGCTATACCTATATACACACACACACACACACACACACACACTTCGTTGTACTACTTTAACTATCTATAGCTTGTTATATTATATGTTAGTGTATTCATTATTTGTATTACAAAATAAAGTATTAACAGATTACATTTATATTATTTAGATAGTAAATATAATGTGATTCAAAAGTTTGACCATGCTTGACCTATGAACCGACCGAAGTTGGTCGGTTATTTTCCAGAAATTACATCTACCGACCAAAGTTGGTCGGTAAAATCTTCCCCTGCAATAACCGACCTACTTTAGTTGGTAAATTTAACTATAAATTTTATAAAATATTTTAAATAATAATATAATTATTAAAATTTAAAAATACGAGTCCATATTACCGACCGATGTTGGTCGGTAATCAAAAAGGTGCTTTGACTAAGCAAATTTGACTACTGCTATCAAATGTTTGACCAATATACCGATCAATTTCGGTCGATATGTAATTTTCAAAAAATGTAAAATATTTTTTTGATAGTTTCCATCCGTTTTGAACGGTTTTTCAGTCGCTTTTGGATACCGACCAACGTTGGTTGGTATCGCTCGGTCGGTTTTTCCCGATTTCTAGTAGTGTTTGTGTCTGGATTAAATGATATTGGCTCACTTACTTCTTTCATTGCATTACGACCACTTCTTCTCACTTAAGAAGCTCACATTAATGCAAATGCTTCTGAAGAGTCAAATGCTCAAACTGCTTTGCTTGCGTCAACTCTAGGGAAGACCACTTCTAATCATCATCTTCCTTCAATGGAAATCAGCCTACAAAAGGATAATTCCATAGACGAGGTCGTGGCAAAAATAACAAGGGACAACATGGTAGGGGTCGAGGATACCACAATTCTTCATGTTCTGGTTTCCAACATCAATCTCGGCCTCCTTCCCCCGCTACTGGTATTTTGGGTAGACCACCTCTCGCTCCAACTAAACAATGTCAGATTTGCTTTCATTATAATCACATTGTGTTGGAGTGCAGAAATAGGTTCAACCATTCCTTTTTGGCTAACAATATTCCTAAACCATTTGCTGCAACGAATTTGGAGGAGGTTCAACCAACAGTTTGGTACCCAGACTCTGGGGCATCTGTACACATGACAAATGATCCTTCTACTCTTACTTCTCACACTCCCTATTCTGGTCCTTCTCAAGTCATGGTTGGAGATGGTACTCTTCTCTCAATTAAATCTACTGGTTCATCTACCCTTCCAACAACTTCTAAGCCTCTTCTCTAAAAGAAAGTTTTATATGCTCTGTCCGTTGCTAAGATCTGCTTTCTATTCAACGCTTATGTGCTGATAATAATTATTTTTTTGAATTTACTAACTCTGGTTTTTTGTCAAGGACTTGAAGACCAGAACAACGTTGCTCCACTGTAACAATTCTGTGTCTCTTTATCCTCTACGTGTCGCTCCATCTGCCTCCTCCTCTTTGGTCTCTTTGCTAAAGTCTTGCCTGCTTCCCTTTGGCACCAACGTTTGGGACATCCTGGTCAAGAGTCTCTTAGTTCTTTAGTTTCTAAAAGTTTAATTCTTAGTACTGTTTACCCTAGATTACGAGTAACAATTAAATTTATATGTGGTTTTAAGGATACGCGACCTGATTTAATACAATTAAAGAATAAACAGAAATGGAGACTAAATTAGTGAACAAGAAAAAAACAAACCGCCAAGATTGAATAATCTTCCTGTGTTAGAAGCCCTTTGAAATAAAATATGAAGTAGATGGACGAACAAAGTAGACTATAGCTTTTTTTATTTTATTTTATATTAATTGTATATCGTGTCCCTTTTACAAATGGGGCTATCTGTTTATATAGGAAAGGTGAAGAATTCTATACAACGTAAGAATCTTATTTACAAGGTAATATATTCCTAGAATTAGTGGATTCAACGTCTTTATTGATCTGAGTCGCGATTCCCGCCGAGATGTTTGTATATCACGAGATTTTTGGTCCTTCAGTTACACAAATCTAATAACTTTACCATAGGATGTTTTACCCTGATTGGCCTCGACGATTTCATTTCGAGCACTTTGGCTTCGAGCTTCGTTCAGACGACATCCGGTCTCGGGCTTCTTATATTTGATATTCCGGTCTCGACCTCTCGGTTGGTGGCTCCAATCGACGTTGGTCGTCGAATCCCAAAATCGGGATTTCCTATGTAAGCGATTGGGTTCGACCCCATACAAGTACTTCTTCCATCAACCATAATTCTTGTAATGCTTGCCATTTAGGCAAACAAACTAGAATGTCTTTTCTTTTATCAAGTAGTAATGTGAATTTTCCTTTCATTTTAATTTACTCAAATGTATGGCATGCTCCTACTATCTCAAATTCGGGATATCGTTATTATATTTTGCCCCCGATCCGCCTTTGCTTGGTTCCACTGTGATAGGTTCAATTTCGGGGCTAGTTTCCCGAGGAGGGCCGGTCCCTATCCCATTCGAAACTTGGCTTCGATTTTGCAGCTAAGAAATGGCCACTTGCTGGGCTTGCAACATGTTCAATATCATCCTGAGGCTAATCCTGTCCTCCTCGTCGTTCTGTTTTGCCGAGCGGTATTCTCTTCGGACACTATTCGATGGGCCAGATGTCCGATCCACATCGACCGCTATTTGGGAGTTAGCGTCGATTGGGACTTCATTTCCGAGTGCCAAGTTGTCGTTTTCGCCCTGGTGGTTAAATTCGCCATCGACGAATTAAGGCACAAATTGAGAATGTGACATGATTGTACTGTAACCTGAAAGAAAAAGATGTTCTGCAAGAAACAAGTGTAAAATAGTCTGTGTAACAGAAAGTTGTATTAAACGATCACTATTATCCTTAGGCTCACGATAGGCGCCAAATTGTTTACCCTAGATTACGAGTAACAATTAAATTTATATGTGGTTTTAAGGATACGCGACCTGATTTAATACAATTAAAGAATAAACAGAAATAGAGTCTAAATTGGTGAACAAGAAAAAAACAAAAAGGCAAGATTGAATAATCTTTCTGTGTTAGAAGCCCTTTGAAATAAAATATGAAGTAGATGGACGAGCAAAGTAGAATATAGATTTTTTTTTTTTTATATATATATTGATTGTATATCGTGTCCCTTTTACAAATGGGGTTGTCTGTTTATATAGGAAAGGTGAAGAATTCTATGCAAGGTAAGAATCTTATTTACAAGGTAAGATATTCCTACAATTAATGGATTCAACATCTTTATTGATCTGAGCCGCGATTCCCGCCGAGATGTTTGTATATCACGAGATTTCCGGTCCTTCAGTTATGCAAATTTGATAACTTTACCATAGGATGTTTTACCCTGATCGGCCTCGACGATTTCACTTCGAGCGCTTTGGCTTCGAGCTTCGTTCAGACGACATCCGATCTCGGGCTTCTTATATTTGATATTCCAGTCTCGACCTCTCGGTTGGTTGCTCTAATCGACGTTGGTCGTCGAATCCCATAACCGGTATTTCCTATGTAAGCGATCAGGTTCGACTCCATACAGATAGTCCCCTCGTTTTTTTGGAGAGTAATGACAAGAAACGATATGAGCCGCCGCTTTCAAGATTAGGTTAAGTGGAGACATACTTATAGTGAGCGACATGAAATTCGAAACATCAAATCAGATAACACAAAATGTCTTGTTGATGAATGACGGCAGCATGATGACGCACGCGATCAGTATCAAAAAGGTCTTTTCATGTACCAATTGGTGACAAACTCTGCAAACACCAATTAATGCTTTCACATTTTGGGTTTCGAATCGCCGCTTTTGAAAAGTATAAATAGCTCTCTCATTTTTCAGTTTTCAAGTTTGTGTCGTTTGAATACCTATTGCCTAAGTTCTCTAAACTCTGTTCTTCAAGTAATTTCTCTTTCTACACTTGCATATACTCATTTTCCTTTTCTTTAACTTCATTGGCGAAGACATCTAAGTCTGTTCCTCAGAAGCAACAACCTTCTTCCTCTCAACCCACTGAAGAGGCCGAGCCTGTCCTTGTTGAGGAAACTTCGACAGTGCCTCCTCTATAAGCTTTCGTACCAGTCGGATGCTCAATTGGCTCCAACTTTAAGGTGGAGAAGGCTTCCTCAGTACCGAGCCGGGGCGAACCGGTCGTTAGGTATATTAGTTCAATCACGAGCAAAACCCTTGATAGGGTGAATGTAGAATGTAACTAGGTTGGTAAAGATGAGGTAGTCCCCTTTCTGGACGAGGCGATACCACCCACGTGGAGGGTTATTTGAGTGTTTTACACTTACCCCTTCATGTTGGGACCTTTGGACCCCATTATTGTCGCCCTTTGGAAAAGGTACAATGTTACGTTGGGTCAGATTCACCCTTCCGTTTGGTGAATAATTTATCTTTTCCGTTTTTTTGTGAGTAAGGTCGATGGGCATCCTTCCACCGTCGATCATTTACTGCGATTATACAGTCCCCGAGTCTTCCGAGGGGGACTAATAAAACTCGCTCGCCGGGCAAGCAAAGCCCCGTTTTCGAGCATTGACGAGGACAAGGACCGGGGCTGGATGAGCCGATTTGTTCGAATAAGGACGACGGACCTAATCCCTGCATGAGATATGCCGTTCCCTGAAAAGTGGAACATGAACCATAAGAATTATTTTCCTATCCAAATCCATCTGTTGTTTTTCCTTTGTTATCTCAGTAACATACTTTGTAAGATGTAGCTATTTCTCAAATGCCGGTTGCGATTCAGCATTTGGAAGAGTGGGTCCGGAAGGTGGTAGCTTAAAGGACCTACTCAGAGCGCGCTTGGCGTGAGATATCGAAAGGCTTATGGGAGGCCAAAAATCATGGTGAGACCGATAATGCTTATATTTCATGCTTTATGTGATCGGTGCTGCTGCTAATTCATTTCCTCCTTCCTTTGCAGGTCTATTGAAGGACACTGAATTGAGGCCGATGTCCCCCGATATAGAGGTTCCCTGCCCTCCCCCTATCTCGGAGCAGGAGGGAGAGAAAAAGAGAAAAGAAGCCCCCGGTCCCTCTGAGCTCGTAAGCCCATAATTGCCGACTTGGCTATCCGATTGAGTGATTATTCCGAGGAAGATAAGGACCTCGGTATTTCAAGCAACGAGCCATCTCGGGCAGTCCCCGAGTCGAGGACCGATGAAGCTTGTATTCCTCGGGTAGAGGACCTCGATGCAGGGGCGAGGACCGGGGTTTTCGCCGATGCAGGGGAGGCAGTACAGGAAACCTCGGGTCCCCTAGAAGCAATGGACTCTCCTTCTTTCTCGGAGGCAACCTTCAATGAAGCCCGAGCTGTAAGGGCGCATTCACCGAACAAAGACCATGTACCGGCAGGGCCCTCTGAAGACTTTTTCGACGGTGTGCCATCGGCTGACACCTTTGGGCTCGAAGTGCCGAGGAAGAGTCCCTCCACCGAGACGACCAGGGTATCTTTCGGTCCCAAGTTGGTCGATAGATTTCCTACTCCGAGTTCCAATCCAGATTTGAAGAGGATAATAAAGTTCGCCAATCCCGAAGACGCTAGGGCTTTTGCCACGCCTGTGGGCGTGGCTAGCTACCTTCGGTGTCTGGTGACCGAGGAAGATCAGGATGCAATGGATGAGGTGGATGAGGCCTGCTTATTCAATGAGGCTCAACAGGCAGCAAATAAGGTAAAATTTCTTACAGGCTTTGTTTGGTGTTTGTTATTTTACTCTTCAACCTGTACTGACCGTTTTATTTTCTTTCATATTCGTAGTCTTTGGTGCTTCATCATGAGGCTTTCCTTCGGCTAAGGGAAGAAAAGGCACGTCGTCAGCGACTCGAGGGGGAGATGTCGACTCTTCGGCTTGTGCTAGACTTCATGCGCAGGGAGAATGCTAATACACTCGACCAACTGGGGCAGCAACTTGACTGAGTAAATCACCGATCTGCATTGAGCGAGACCAAGGCAGAAACCAGCGAATGGAGAGCTAAGGCCGATTGCTGACTCCGGAAAAGGAGACCCTCCGGGCTCATGTAGTTTCTTTGGGAGAACAAGTCTTGGAGGCGCAAGAGAAAATCGGGACTCTAACTAAGAGCACCGATACACTTCAGTCCCAAGTCGAGACGCTCATTTCGGATCGTGATGTTCTGGTCAACGAGCTACAATCGGCAAAATCCGAGATTGCCACGTCTAAAGCTGATGCCGATGATTTGATAGCTCAAATCCGAGATTGCCGAGGCTGCCCAAGAGCAATCAAAGATTCTGGTCTAGTATGCCAAGTGCCAAACCCGTCTTTTCGTTCTCAAGGAGTTACAAGCTCGAGGCTTCGATCTATCCACCGAGGTCGATGATGCAGCAAAGATTAAAGCCGATGCTAGAAAGCGGGCCTTCCCTGAAGAAGAAGAAGATTCCGAGAATTTTGATTGATGCCGTGTGTTGTATAATATGTCTTTCTAGGATTCTCACTTTTTGTAACACACTTTATTTCGTATATATAAAAGATTTTCCCTTTTTTGTTTGATCTATTCTGATAATCCAATTTGCAGACTTTTCTGCCTTTCAGGCTTAGGTAAGACTTAGCTTATTTCTCAGTAGATTTTCCCCTTTCATGGCCGATTGGATAAGGCCTAAGCTTCGAAAGGGGTCGAGGTTTGCCTTAATAGGTCTTATTCTTTTTCGATTTTTATTATTTCGATGTGGCCTTGGCCCGTTAAGAAATCGGAGTCCTGTCTTAACAGATTTCAATTTCCCTTGAGTCCAACTCGACTTGGCGTTAGCCTTTTACAAATTCGGATTTGCCTCAATAGGTCTTACTTTTCTTCGAGTTTCATTAACTCGATAAGGCCTTGGCCTTTTAAGGAATTGGGGTTTGCCTTAACCGGTCTTTCCCCTCTTCGTGTTTAACTTGGTTCGGCCTTAGCCTTTTATGAGTTGCGATTTGCCTTAACAGGTCTTATTTCCCTTCGATTTTCTTATGAAGTTCTGAACAATGCTAATTTCTGATCATGTAATAAAACTTGAAGGGGCCCTAGGGCTCGGAGACAGGATATTGGTGCCGAAAAGCTTTCATTAGCATTTAGGTGCTTGTACAATTTCCTTAGGGAGTAGATTAGTCTATTCGGGCACGGTACTTTCGACCGTTTGACCCTTACATTGATTCCTAACGATTTATGGGAAGTTGCCCCGAATTGAAATGACCAAACAATGAATCAAAATAGACATGCGATCTTCTGATAATCATGGTCGATCTAAGTTGTGCACCAAATATTATTATCTCCGATGAGCGACCGATCTAGGTTAGCACGATTACTGGTTGCCTCATTAAAAACCTTTCCGCAAAACCCAATTTGGGACAAAATCGGTCAAAGGGAAAAAGAGTGCAACGCGTGCTTTCAGTCCTAATGTCATGCGTTTCCTTGTTCGAGATTGTCTTGTTCAATACCTGCAGATGTTAGTAAAATAAACAAACGAAAAAGTGCAATTTCATACCTTAACAATAATATCGCTTTAGGTGACTTATATTCCAATTGTTTGGCAGCTGTTTGCCCTTTATGGTTCCGAGCTTATAAGATCCCTTTCCGGTGACCTTCAAGATGGTATAGGGCCCTTCCCAGTTCGGTCCTAACTTTCCGTCATTCGGATTTCGAGTGTTGAGTGTGACTCTTCTGAGCACCAGGTCTCCGATGTTGAAGTGTCGAAGATGGGCTCTCCGGTAATAATACCTTTCGATCTTTTATTTTTGGGCCGCCATTCGAACAAGGGCTGCTTCCCTTCTTTCATCCAATAATTCCAGATTGATGTTCATAGCTTCTCTATTTGATTCTTCGGTTGTGCATCTGAACCTGACACTCGGTTCGCCTACCTCGACTGGTATTAAAGCCTGTGCTCCGTATACTAGAGAGAAAGGAGTGGCCCCGGTGCTGGTTTTCTCGATCGTGCGGTAAGCCCATAGAACCTCAGGCAGTATTTCTTTCCATTTTCCCTTTGCATCGGTTAACCTTTTCTTCAAGTTTCGTATTATGGTTTTGTTGGTTGACTCAGCTTGTTTGTTGCCGATGGGGTGATAGGGCGTCGATAAGATCCTCTTGATCCTGTTGTCTCCGAAGAACTTTATCACTTTGCTGCCGATGAACTGCTTGCCGTTATCGCACACGATCTCCGATGGCATCCCAAATCGACATATCATATGGTCCCAGATAAAGTCGATCACCTCCTTTTCTCTAACTTTTTCGTAAGTCTGTGCTTCAACCCATTTGGAAAAGTAGTCAGTCACAAAAAGAATAAATTGAGCTTTACCTAGCGAACAAGGTAGAGGGCCAAGGATGTCCATTCCCCATTTCATGAATGGCCATGGCGACAAGACCGAATGCAGTGTCTCTCAGGGTTGGTGGATCATCGGTGCATGCCTTTGGCACTCGTTGCACTTGCGAACAAATTCCTTCGCATCTTTCTCCATATCGATCCAATAATAGCCGGCTCGAATTATTTTTCGAACCAAGGATTGGAAACCGGAGTGATTCCCACATGAGCCTTCGTGTATTTCTCTTAAAATATACTCGGTGTCTCCTGGTCCAAGGCATATTGCGAGGGGGCCTCCGAATGTCCTTCTGAATAGGGTCCCATCATCGAATAAACAGAACCGGGCTGCTTTTGTGCGTAATGTTCTCGATTCTTTGGGATCCGAAGGGAGTTTACCTGAGCTGAGATATTCTATATACTTGTTCCTCCAATCCCAGGTCAATTTTGTCATATTGATTTCGGCATGGCCTTCCTCCACCACCAACCTTAAGAGTTGTACAACTTTTTCGGACTCAATTTCCTCGTCTTCGACCGAAGATCCTAGGTTGGCGAGGGCGTTGGCCTCATTGTTTTGTTCTCGAGGTATGTGCTGCAAAGTCCATTCTTTAAACCTGTGCAACGTGACTTGAAGCTTGTCCAAATACCTCTGCATTAGCCCTTCTATGACTTCGAAAGTCCTGTTTACTTGGTTGACCATGAGGAGGGAATCTCATTTGGCTTCGATTATCTCTGCTCCCAGACTTTTGGCCAGCTCTAAACCTGCAATCATAGCTTCATACTCTGCTTTGTTTTCAGTCAATTTTACAGTCTTAATAGTCTGTCGAATAGTGTTTCCGGTTGGAGGTTTTAATACGATACGAAGCCCCGATCCTTTCGAATTCGAGGCACCGTCTGTGAACAGGGTCCACACTCCCGAAGGAGTACCCGATTTGATCATTAATTCCTTTTCGACCTCGGGAATTAGTGACGGCGCAAAATCGACGACAAAATCTGCCAATACTTAAGATTTGATCGATGTTCGGGGCCGATATTCGATATCGTACCCGCTTATTTTGATGGCCCACTTGGCCAGTTGGCCGGATAGCTCGGACTTATGCATTATATTTCTCAGGGGGTAAGTTGTTACTACACACATAGGATGGCACTGGAAGTAGGGCTTTAGCTTCCTAGAGGCACTCAATAAAGCTAGTGCTAATTTTTCTAGATGCGGGTATCTAGTTTCGACTTCTCCTAAGGTTCTACTGACGTAATAAATAGGAAATTGCGTACCTTGTTCTTCTTGGACCAGGACCCTACTCACCGCTACTTCCGAAATGGCACGGTAGAGGTATAATTGTTCACCCGTTTTTGGCGTATGCAACAAAGGTGGGCTAGAGAGATACCTCTTGAGCTCTTCTAACGCGCGCTGGCATTCCGGACTCCATGAGAAATCGTTCTTCTTGTTCAGCAAGTTGAAAAATCGGTGACTTCTATCGGAGGACCTTGAAATGAACCGGCCTAAAGCAGCTATCCGACCTGTCAGCTTTTGTACAGCCTTTACACTGTCTACGATTGTAATGTCTTCGATGGCTTTGATCTTCTCAGGGTTAATTTCTATTCCCCGATTCGAAACCATGAAACCGAGGAATTTTCTCGAGCCCATTCCAAATGCGCACTTCTCCGGGTTCAACTTCATGTTGTACTGTTTCAGTACATCGAACGTTTCCTGCAAATGACTCAAATGGTCCTCTGCTCACAGGGACTTAACTAAAATATCATCGATGTAAACTTCCATTATTTTTCCTAACTGTTTTTCGAACATTTTGTTTACTAGGCGTTGATAAGTAGCCCCAGCATTCTTTAACCCGAATGGCATCACGTTATAGCAGTATGTACCATACTTAGTGATGAAGGATGTCTTTTCTTGATCATGCTTGTCCATTCGTATCTGGTTATAGCCGGAGTAGGCGTCGAGAAAGCTAAGGGTCTCGTGGCCAGCGGTGGCATCGATCATGCGATCGATGTTAGGTAAGGGAAAAGAATCTTTAGGACATGCCTTGTTTAAATCTTTGTAATCTATGCACATTCTTAACTTATTTCCCTTTTTAGGAACTACAACTACATTTGCTAACCATTCCGGGTATTTAAATTCCCGAATGGATCCTATATTTAAAAGCTTGATTACCTCAATCTTTGATGAACATTTGCTTGACTTCGGATTGAGGCCTTCTCTTTTGCTTGACCAGCCGAAATTTAGGATCGATCCTCAGTTTGTGAGTTGTGATCTCCAGAGGTATCCCTGTTATGTCAAGATGGGACCAAGCGAAAGAGTCTTCGTTAGCTGAAAGAAAATGAACAAGTTTAGTCCTGAGCTCGGAACTTAAGCCCGAGCCCAGGTATACCTTCCGCTCCGGTGCATCCTCTCGGAGTGAAATTTGCTCGAGTTCCTCGACCGTCGACTTAGTTGCATCGGATTCGTCGGGCCGATGAATGAACGGGGAATCCCATATTCATCGTCTTCGATAAGTTCCTGTTCACCTTCGTTTGTTGAAGGCGATACCTGTGATTGCTATTTGGTTCTTTGAGAAGGGGCTATCGTTTCCGGCATTGCTTCTTCACTGTGAACATTTCTTTCACTGCATGTTGTTCTCCATAAACAGTCATGATCCCATCAGTCGATGGGAATTTCACCATTTGGTGCAGTGTTGAGGGTACCGCTCTGATATCATGAATCCATGGTCTCCCGAGCAAGGCGTTGTATCTTATATCCCCTTCGATTACGCAGAATCTCATTTCACAAATGGTACCGGCAGTGTTTACTGGTAAAGTTATTTCTCCTTTGGTTGTCTCGCAAGCCATGTTGAAACTATTAAGGTTTGATCAGTCAACCCGAGCTGTTCGATAACCCATCACCGAATTATGTTGGTTGAACTACCGGGATCGACCAACACACGCTTCACCTTGGTTTTTTGTATAAGCATCGATATTACTAAGGCGTCGTTATGGATTTTTATGATTCCTTTCGCATCCTCCTCGCTGAAGTGCAAAGCTCCCTCCATCGCGTAATCCCGAGTGCGCTTTTCTCGGGTGATAGATATTTTTGTGCGTTTCAATAGCGGTCCTTGGGGTGTATCTACCCCACCGATTATCATATTGATCGTGTGCTGAGGCTCCTCCTGGTTTACTGGTCTATTCCTGTTCCCATAATGGTTTTTGGCTCGGTCGCTCAAAAACTCTCGAAGGTGCCTATTTTCGAGCAACTGTGCCACCTCTTCCCTCAACTGTCGACAGTCTTCTGTCTTGTGCCCATGTGTACCATGGTACTTACATATCAAGCTGGGGTCTCTCTTAGCTGGATCCGATTACAAAAGTCGAGGCCACTTGGTATCCTTAATGCGACCGATGGCCGATACGAGAGTCGCTGAGTCGACGTTGAAGTTATATTCGGACAGTCGTGGTGCTTCTCGGTGACCAGCGGCTCTCTCGAAGTTGTTTCTTGCCAATGGTCCTCGGTTCCTTCGATTAAGATCATTCCTCCTTTCTTGTCTCGGGGAACACTGCCTTACTGGAATGGCCTTTCGGTCTCAAGAATATGGTCGATGCCTGTCTCTGTTCGATCTTGGCTCTCGATAAATATCTCTTTGAACCCTATCATGAGTTCTGATGGGGTAAGTGGATCCCGAGTGGGCCCCAAGTTGATCGTCCTCGACCCTAATCTTCGATTGGTATCGGTTGTGTATATCTGCCCAAGTGGCAGCCAGATATTCAATCAAGCTTTGGTTAAGTTGTTGCGAAGCCGTTGAACTTCGAGCGTTGAGCCCTTGGGTGAAGGCTTGTACGGCCCAATCATCAGTGACTAGTGGTAGGTCCATCCGTTCCATCTGAAAGCGAGATACAAATTCCCTGAGCATCTCGTTATCTCTTTGCCTAATTTTAAATAAGTCCGATTTCCGTGTCTCGACTTTGATGGTACCCACATGAGCTTTTACGAAGGTGTTCGCAAGAATGGCAAAAGAATCGATGGAATTTGGGGGCAAGTTGTGGTACCAAGTCATTACCCCCTTTGACAAGGTCTCTCTGAATTTCTTTAAGAGGACGGACTCAATCTCATCGTCTTCGAGATCATTTCCCTTTATGGCGCATGTTTATGCTGTTACATGCTCATTTGGGTCAGATGTCCCATTGTATTTCGGAATCTCCGGCATGCAAAACTTCTTCCGTATGGGTTTTGGGGTGGCGCTTGATGGAAAGGGTTTCTGTACGAATTTCTTTGAGTCCAAACCTTTTAACACCGGAGGTGCTCCTGGTATTTGGTCCACCCTCGAATTATATATTTCTACCTTTTTATCATTGGCCTCGATCTGCTTCTCGCCTAACTCGACCCATCTGGTCAATTCTTCGAGCATTTTCATGATCCCGACGTTTGCCCCCGATCCGCCTTTGCTTGGTTCCACTGTGATAGGTTCATTTTCGGGGATAGTTTCCCGAGGAGGGCCGGTCCCTATCCCGTTCGAAACTTGGCTCCGATTTTGCAGCTGAGCAATGACCGCTTGCTGGGCTTGCAACATGTTGAATATCATCCTGAGGCTAATCCCTTCCTCCTCATCGTTCTGTTTTGCCGAGCGGTATTCTCTTCGGACACTATTCGATGGGCCAGTGGTCTGATCCATATCGATCGCTATTTGGGAGTTAGCATCGATTGGGACTTCATTTTCGGGTGCCAAGTTGTCGTTTTCGCCCTGGTGGTTAAATTCGCCATCGACGAATTGAGGCACAGATTGAGAATGTGACATGATTGTACTGTAACCTGAAAGAAAAAGGTGTTCCGCAAAGAACAAGTGTAAAATAGTCTGTGTAACAGAAAGTTGTATTAAACGATCACTATTATCCTTAGCCCCACGGTGGGCGTCAAATTATTTACCCTAGATTACGAGTAACAATTAAATTTATATGTGGTTTTAAGGATACGCGACCTGATTTAATACAATTAAAGAATAAACAAAAATAGAGACTAAATTAGTGAACAAGAAAAAAACAAACCCCAAGATTGAATAATCTTTCTGTGTTAGAAGCCCTTTGAAATAAAATATGAAGTAGATGGACGAGCAAAGTAGACTATAGCTTTTTTTTGTTTTTTTTTATATATATTGATTGTATATCGTGTCCCTTTTACAAATGGGGCTGTCTGTTTAAATAGGAAAGGTGAAGAATTCTATACAAGGTAAGAATCTTATTTACAAGGTAAGATATTCCTACAATTAATGGATTCAACGTCTTTATTGATCTGAGCCGCGATTCCCGCCGAGATGTTTGTATATCACGAGATTTTCGGTCCTTCAGTTACACAAATCTGATAACTTTACCATAGGATGTTTTACCCTAATTGGCCTCGACGATTTCACTTCGAGCGCTTTGGCTTCGAGCTTCGTTCAGACGACATCCGGTCTCGGGCTTCTTATATTTGATATTCCGGTCTCGACCTCTCGATTGGTGGCTCCAATCGACGTTGGTCATCGAATCCAAAAATCGGGATTTCCTATGTAAGCGATCGGGTTCGACCCCATACAAGTACTTCTTCCATCAACCATAATTCTTGTAATGCTTTCCATTTAGGCAAACAAAGTAGAATGTCTTTTCTTTTATCAAGTAGTAATGCGAATTTTCCTTTCGTTTTAATTTACTCAGATGTATGGCATGCTCCTACTGTTTCAAAATTCTGGATATCGTTATTATATTTTATTCCTCGATGATTATACTAAATTCTCTTGGATCTACTTGATGCGCGAAGAATCTGAATCCTTTGACAAATTCAAAGAATTTTATACAATGGTTAAAAACGTTTTTCACACCTCTATTTCTTATTTCCAGTCCAATGGAGGTGGGGAATACGTTAACAACAATTTTAGTTCTTTCTTTAAACAAAATGGCATAGTCCATCATTTTTCTTGTCCTCACACTTCTGCTCAAAATGGTAGGTCCGAGAGAAAACATCGACATATTGCAAATGTCCTATGGTATCTTATTTTTCAAGCATCTATGTCTTTTCAATTTTGGGCGGATGCTTGTTTATATGATGTCTTCCTTATTAATGTTACTCCCCTTCCAGTGCGGCGTTTTAAATCTCCGCTTGAACTACTCTATGGTCATGTGCCGGATTATAATTTAATTCATGTATTTGGGTGCCTATGTTATCCCTTTGTGACATCTAGTCATTGTTCTAAGTTTCAACCTCGATCAAGACCTTGTTTATTTCTTGGTTCATCGGATAAACACAAAGGATTTAAATGTTTAGATCCTTGCCCAAACAGGATTATAATCTCTCGGCATGTCCATTTCGTTGAGGACTCATTCCGTTTCAGACTCGATTTCCTACTCCTACTCCAAGTACCTCACCCAATTCTAAATATCCAGTCCATATCACACGTCTTGGTGGAATTCTCCCCCCTTCTATTTCGTAACAACCCATTTCAAATAGGAAAAATCTTCTGCTTCCTCCAACTTTGCAGAATCCTAATCCTATTTTAAATGGGAACGGTCATCCCACTCCATCTAATTTGCAGCACCACATTTCAAATAGGACTCTTCAAACTCCTTTGAATCACGAGAATATTTCCTGCATTTCTCCTTCTTCACCAGGCACTCTTTCTCCTTCCATTCTCAATCACCTTTGGATCACGTAACTTCTAATAATCAACCTATTGTATCCACTTCGAGTTGCTCCTCTCTCTCTCTCTCTCTCTCCTATTGCACGTGATTCTTCATCTCATACACATTCTACGCCATCTCTTTCTCCATCCGACAACCTTCAAGTATCTCGCACACAACCAACAATTGTACAACCTCAAACTCATCATATGACTACTCGCTCTAAAACAGGGTCTCTCAAACCATGCATTCTTCCTTCCTTGATGGCTTCTACATGTCCATTTTATCTGAACCTTCCTCTTTTGCTAGAGCTTCTAAAGAAATCGTTGGATGAAAGCAATGAGTTCTGAATTCGATGCTCTTGTCCAAAATAAAACTTGGACTTTGGTGCCTCCTCTTCCTAATGCGAATGTTGGTGGCAACAAATGGGTGTTTCGAATCAAGTTTTGTACAAATGGCTATGTTGAAAGATTTAAAGATCGTCTAGTGGCTCAAGGTTTTTTGTAGAAGCCTGGAGTGGATTGTTACTCCTATAGTCAAGTCTAGTATAGTGCGTTTGGTCTTATCCTTGGCTCTTCAGCGAAATTGGTTCATGCACCAGCTCGATGTGTCATATGCGTTCCTCCATGGTGAGTTATCTGAGACTGTTTATATGCATCAACCTAAGGGCTTTGAGCATCCAGATTATTCTCATTATGTCTGCAAGTTGCAACGTGCTCTATATGGTCTTAAACAATCTCCGAGGGATTGGTTCCATCGTCTTGTTCGTTTTCTTCTTGATCTCCATTTTAAGCAATGTGTTTCGGACCAAAGCATGTTCATTTTTCACTCCGGGGGTGATTGCATTATTCGTTTAATTTATGTGGATGATATAGTTGTTTTTGGTTCTTCAAAGTCCTTAATATCACAATTTATCTCTTCCATGAGTACATAATTCTCAATGAAAGACTTAGGACAACTTCACTACTTTCTTGGCATTGAGTTAAAACATAACTCTTTCGGACTTCTCTTACTGCATCATCGTTACATTACTTCAATTATGTATCTCTTTAAATTAGAAAAGTGTAAACCGGTGCTTACTCTGCTTCATAGTAAGCTTGATTGGAATTTTACCTCTTCTCCTTTGCTTGCGTCAAATGGTTGGAAGTTTACAATACTTATCCTTTACTAGGCCAGATATTCAATTTGCTGTCAACCGTGCTTCTTAATTCCTTCACCAGCCGAGACAACTGCATTTTCAGGCGGTAAAACAGATTTTTCGGTATCTTAGTGGCACCATCGATTAGGGCTTACAGTTGTATAAAAGTTCTCGCTTGGTACTTATTGTTTCTCTGACTCGGATTGGGCTGGCTGTTTAGCCACTAGGCTGTCTACAACTGGATTCTGCATTTTTCTTGGCTCCAATCTCATCTCCTGGTCTGCTAAGAAGCAACCTACTGTTGCATGCGCAAGTACTAAAGCTGAATATCGAGCTCTTGCTATTGCAACTGCTGAAGCTACTTGGCTCCAATATATTCTTCGTGATCTTGGTATTTTTCTTACTTCTCCAGTCCCCGCAAAATGTGACAATATTGGAGCCATTCATCTAGCTCACAATCCCGTTTTTCTTTCCAGTTCCAAACATGTTACATTGGATTATCATTTTGTTCGTGAAAAGACTAGTCATGATAATCTGGTGGTCTTTCATGTTCATCCCTTTGAGCAACTTGCAGATTTATTCACCAAGTATTGCCCTCTACCCGTTTTCGTGAACTAACAACCAGTCTTCACGTTCATTTTTTCCGTTAAGAGTGAGGGATGGTGTTAGTGTTATCTTTTAGTCTATTAGTTATATTAGGACATATATTGTTGTAACTTCCTTTCTTTATATTGTTGTAACTTCATCTTATAAATACAAGTCTGGAAAGTTGAGCAAGACCGACGCTTTGATACTTCAGTTTATCTATTTCATCTGGTTTTTTCTGTGGTACATCGCTTTACAAATTAGCTCGAATAATATCCATAATATAATCAGTAAGAGAATCACGTTTAGAGAGAGATTTATATTTCAGTATTTTTATTAATATTAGTATTACTTTTTGAAAAACAAAAACAAAATAGCTCCTATTTATAAGTGAGTTGCTATAGCTGTTACAAGAAGGAGAATTAAGTGAGGTTTCAAAAGAAAAGAGCTATTACAGAATGCAAGTAGGAGTTACAAGAATTTAAATAGAATTTATAAGGAATTAAAGCATAGCTGTTACAAAGAAATAAATCAGCGGTTACATAATCAGTTCAAAGAGAATAAATTTGGACATATTCGGGTAAGTATGAATTTAGACACATTTCTGGTAAGCCAAAAAACGTAAAATTTATTGTAACAAAACCAAATTTAGAATATGCCTCACGTATATCTTGCGCGCAGGGGGACAAATCGATCCATTTTGCCTTCAAGTCCAATTTCTTATGTGGGTAAGGTCATTCCCTTTTACTAGCTCTTTACTAGATCAATAATAAATAATTCAATATAAAGAGAAGAAAAGATCTTTTCAATACAGATGAGTGACACTTTATTTTATATGAAAATCAAGGAAGTGGAAAGGAAAAGGACCCACAAAAAAATCTTTAATTTTATATTACCATCTATTAATAATACCAACATAGCCTTCATCTTCATTGCTTCTGAATTTGAAGACCACAAATTTTACACATAAAATGGAGCTGACGGCGAATCAAAAAAAGAAGATTGTTTTTCTCTTTCCTTAGCCTTGATGTACTTTGATGTGCTCTTGAGGAATTTTGGGTGATTCGGGTTGCTGTAAAAGTGGAGAAGTAGTATGAAATGAGAGAATCTATCATGTATGAAATGAATTCATTAGTTGTATTACCGATTTAAATGAGTATATATATATATATATATATATATATATATAATACACGAGTGACTATTACCGTTACTAACACTATCTTAACTAACTAACATCTAAGTTGAAATACATACAATTATTATAATATCTCAATACCACCCCCCACCCCCCAAGTTAGAGATGAGATTGTCACTGTCAACTTGCTCATAACTGCTGCATGTTTAACTCCAGTAGCGTTGGTTAAGTGTGATGGTCCAATATGTCATCTTTAATTTTAAACATTCATTTATGTGTTCTGAGACCTCGAATAGTACCCTTAAGCATCCCTCGACTTGTGGGCGCAGTCCGTAAATTTTTTCGAAAAGTTTTTATATTAAAAATTGATTAAAATATGAAAAGGAGCTTCAAAACTCATTTGAGTTGACTTCGGTCAACGTTTTGAGCAAACATGCCCGGATAAGTATTTTGACAGTTTCGCTAGGTCCGTATTGTGATTTGGGACTTGGGCGTCTTCCCGGAATCGAATTTGGAGGTACCTACCTCGAATTATCACCATTTAACGGAAACTAGAAATCTAAAGGCTAAAGAAATCTGAAGTTTGACCGTGAATTTGACTTTATCGATATCGGACTCGGATTGAGATTCCGAGAGTTGGAATAGCTCCATTATGTCATTTATGACTTGTGCGCCAAATTTGAAATCATTCCGGATTCATTTCATATGTTTTGGCACGAGTTTTATAATGTGAAAAAGTTTGAAACTCATAATTTCGAATTGAGGTGTGAATTGTAATTTCGACGTTATTTGGCGTGATTTGAGACCCCGAGTAAGTTCATGTGATATTTCAGGACTTGTTGGTATATTTGGTTGAGGTCCCGAGGGCCTCGGGTGGATTTCGGATGGTTAACGGAATTTCATTTGGATGTTTTTAGAATGTTTCGACGTCACTTCTTCAATAATAAGTGGTATCACATCAAGCAAATGAGCTCCAAATTTAGTTTTGATTGAAGCATTAGATCCATATTGAAATTTTGGAGTCATAGCAAAAGGAATCGTCGAATTCGGACATCGTATGAGAGAGTTATGCGCATTTTCGTGTCGGGGTAAAGTTTCCCGTCCTCAGCGTCTAGGGTAGCGTGGGGCGCTATCCCTGGTGCTCGGACTTCTGGAGCTCTGGAAACGGTGCCACAGGCAGCGCCCCACGCCACCTGTGGCGCTATAGACATAAAACCCCTATAAAACAGAGTTTTGCCATTTTTAACAAAAATAGAGTTGGGGAGCTAGGTTTGGGCGATTTTCGGATGGGTTTTTCACAAGTTTGAACTGGGCAAGTGTTCTATATCTGAAAGTGATTATATTTCATGAATCTATGGTTATATTCAATTTATTTCGGATTTAGATGGAAGAAATTGAAAATTTTGTATAAAATTGGTTTCTATAATTCGTGTTGAGTATATTGAATTGTTTGTGACTAGATTCGAGGCATTCAGACACCAGTTCGCAAGGCAAAGGTTTATTGTAATCTTGAGTTGGTTGTAAAGCGAGGTAAGTGTCGTGGTTAACATTGACTTGAGGCGAAATTTATGTGTAACGACGTATAGGCGAGGTGACGAGTGCCTATACGTCGTCAAATTGATTATTTGCTTATTTATCTGAAAATCATAAATTATTTTAAATAATGAATTAATTACTATATTAATTGTTCCTCTCATATTCCTTGTCAATATTATATCTTGAATTCATGCTATAATTGCTACAAGCTTATTTGACTTATGTGTCTTAATTGCTACTTGACATTTAGCATATTAAATATTAAATTGCCTATTCTCTCTCTGAGTTCCACAATTAATTGCTACTTGTCATTACTTATTTCTAAATAAATCATAATTATTATATGCTTTGTTACCTAATAAGTTCTCATTAAATGTGGTATTTATTGGAGTAATTTTACATTTAAGTATGGTCAAATATATTGTTGGATCGGTTTCACACCGCAACGGATTTTATTTTAAGTTTATATTGTTGGAGCGCGTTGCAGCCCACAACGGAATTTAATTGAAAGATTATATTGTTGGATCGGGTAGCACGCCGCATCGGATTTTATATTAAGTTTATATTGTTGGATCGAGTTGCATGCCACAACGGAATTTAATTTAAAGATTATATTGTTGGATCGGGTTGCACGACGCAACGGATTTTATTTTAAGTTTATATTATTGGATAGGGTTGCACGCCGCAACGGATTTATTTTAAGTTTATATTGTTGGAGCGAGTTTCACGCTGCAACAGAAATTAATTTGAAGGATTATATTGTTGGAACGGGTTGCACGCGCAAAGGAATGATAAAAGAAATAATTGGCTATGACTGCTAAATTGACTTCAGTTATTGATATGATTTAACTGTCTTACCTCTATTCCTGTTATTATTATTAGTATTGCGTACAGGTTCATGTAAGCGACCTGCCTTAGCCTCGTCACTACTTCTCGAGGTTATTCTCGACACTTACACAGTACATGAGGTCGGTTGTACTCATACTACACTCTGCACTCCTTATACAGATACCGGAGATGGTCCCAGCGGCATACTGTAGATTTGCTCGGATTCAGCTATCAGAGGAGACTTGAGGTATAGTTCACGACGTTCGCAGCTCTGAAGTCCCCTTCTACTTTATCTTAGCTGTGGGTTTTCTTTCAGACAACTTTATTTTATTCAGAACCTTGTTTGTATTATTCTAGGAGCTCGTGCACTTGTGAAGGTGGTATTTGGACATCGTTATTATTTTGGTTTGTTCATCTAAACTCAGACATTATTCTGGTTATTGGTTTCTTTACTATTTACTTAAGATGAATTGTTAAAAATGATTAAAATTATTCTAACATTGGCTTGCCTAGAAAATAAAATGTTAGGCATCATCACGGTCCCGAAGGTAGGAATTTCAGATCGTGACATTAAGATATCAGCTAACTGGCTATCAGTCCCAACATGATGAAAAGATACCAGGCCTTCATGCAATTTATCCCTTACAAGGTGGCAGTCGACTTTCAGATGCTTGGTTCGTTTGTGAAAATAAGATTTCGAGCTATGTGCAAGGTAGACTAACTATCACAAAACACTGTGAAAAGTTTGGGAAATGGAACAGTTAGTTCATCAAACAGCATGTACAACCAAGCAAGTTCACCAACTACATTTCAAGGCTCAATGCTCTGCTTCAGCAGAGGATAGAGAGATAGTGGCTTGTTTCTTGGACTTCTAGCTGATGGGACTGTCCCCAAAAAGTACCAAATATCCACTAACAGACTTCATAGAGTCTGGACAAGCTGCCCAATCAGAGTCACAATAACCTCTGACAGTACAATCAGGACTTGCAGACATAAAAATCCCAAGGGTAGGATCAACATTCAGGTATCTAAGCAAATGATAAGCAGCTTTTAAGTGAGGTTCAATGTCCAGTCTAATATTTGTAAGGAAGTTCAATTTCCCTATCAATGTCCTATAGAGAGAGAGGTATCAAGGGTATACCTTCCTTGGCTTTGAGTTTGACACTAGGGTCTAGTAGTGATTTGAAGGCATGACAGCAGATGCACTCATACTCCTTCAATAGATCAAGGGCAAACTTTCTTTGGGAGATTATGACACCATCCTCCCTGTAGAGAACTTCTAAGCCCAGAAAATAATGTAGTCTTCCCAAATCCTTGATTCTATATTGAGCATGTAGGCAACTCTTCAACAATGTGATCTCCTCTGAGCTATTTTCGGTGATGATATCTACATAAACTGCAACATAGATGATGGAAGAGTCAGATTTCTTGTAAAACAGAGAATAGTAATTGAGGGAGTGAACATATCCCTTGGAATACAGAGCTTCAGCCAATATAGCATACCACTGTCGACTGGCCTGTTTCAAGCCAAATAATGATTTATTCAACTGTACACTAGTCCAGGTGTATCAACCAGTAGATTCGGAGGCAAATCCATATACACTTCCTCATATAAATCCCCATGAAGGAATGCATTATTTACATCAATTTGAAAGATGCCTCAATGCTTCTTTACTGCACTTGCTATGAGTGCCCTAATATTTGTCATTTTTACAAATGATGAAAATGTCTTTAGTGTAATCAACACCAGCCTGCTAAGTATATCCTTTTACCATCAACCTGGCCTTGAATCTCTCAACACTACTATCAGCTTTGTGTTTGACTTTATACACCCATCGACAACCTATTGGAATCTTTCCTACAGGTAAGGAAACTAAGTCCCAAGTGTGATTGGCATGGAGTGCTTCAAATTTTAGTGTTATGTCTGTTCGCCAGGCATGATACAAAGTTTCTTCCTTGTAGGAGCTTGGCTCACTATCATGATAGATGCTTTGCACATGTTGCTGACTATCAGGGACCAAGGAATTGAAGAAACATGATGGTATTTGGAAAATAGAGCACTAAGAGAAAAATGGGAGTGGATGTAGTAGAAGGAGCAGATGAAGTAGATATAGTGTGCGTATCAGTATGCAAATTAGGCAGGGCAGACATAATCTTTCAAATTCATAGGAAAATGATGTTCTCTAGTGGATTTCCTAAGCACATGGTTGGTGTGAGTTAGAGGTGGTGGATGAATGACAGGGGACTGCAAATGCGAAAAGTGACTAGAGGAGGACACAATAGGAGTATTTGCAAGTGGCATTGTGTTTGAGGTATCACCTGTATCTGCTAGTGAACTAGGTGTATGATAAGCAAAATGTACCTCAGTAAGTGCCACATCTATTGCAGGAAAAACAGAATCAAGTACTAAAGGAAAAAGGAGAGGGACTATCAGGTAAGATATCAAAGGGAAAGATGTGCTCAAGAAAGGTCATATCCCCAGAGATAAGAATCTTCTTAGTGGCCCGATTCAGAACTTTGTAACCTTTAGTCTCATAAGGGTAACCCACAAAGATATGAGGAGTGGTCCTAGGTTCAAAATTTAATATGGTGGGAAAACACAGACATCCAAAACTTCTTAAATGGGAATATGTTGGTGTTTTGTTATAGAGGATCTCAATTGGACACTTATTTTTCAGTTAAGTAGTGGAGAGTCTGTTTATGATATGGGTTTCTATCAATACACTCTCTCCCCAGTACTTTAAAGGTAACTTGGACTAGAACAGGAGTGCCTTGGCAATTTCCAAAAGATATTTGTATTTTCTTTCCATTACACCATTTTATTGTGGGGATAGGGGCATGTTTTTTGATGAACAATCCCCTTGGACTGAAAGAATGAGGAGGCTTCAACATTGACAAATTCTGAACCATTGTCTGATTTGAGATATTTTACATTTGATATGAAATGAGTTTTAACCAAGGATATGAAGCCTTTGATAACTTGCAATGCATTGCTTTTACTGCTTAAGAGATGGGTCCATGTGGCCCTGCTATGGTTATCCACCAAGGTGAGGAAATATTAATAGTTTTCATGGGTGGCAGTGTGATAAGAGATCTACATGAAGAAGGTCAAAGATAGAGGTAGTAGTGCTAGTTTTGTGAGGGAATGCAAGTCTAGGTTGCCTAGACATGGGGCAAATGGAATAGAGGAAATGTTGTTTGATAGAGAATAACATGAATTGAGGATATTCTCCTCATCTTGACAAAGGGCATATGTCCCAATCTGTAATGCAATAACAAATCATCTTGATTTTATCAGACAAGAAAGAATGTGAGGAAAAACACTGAGTTTTATTGCTAGTGAAGCTGTTTACAAGTGATTGTGAATAGCAAGTGAAAACATTTACAAGTGATTCAGAGTGTTGAAAGTGCAAGCTATTTACGTGACAGTATTTAGACGAAATAGAACATGAAATTGGTAAATTTGCAGGTGAAATGGAGCAGGAACTCATCATACAGCTTGAACACGTGAGGTATAAGCCACACTTGACCTTACCAATCTCTAGAGACCTCTTTATTGAAGGGGCATGTAGTAGACATAAGAAGTTAGAAAAGGCAACCGAACCTTTAAGTTGAGAAGTTAAGGAATGAATCGAAATAAGATTTTATATGAGCAATGGAACATAAAGAACTCTATGTAGAGTGATATTTCGTGCAAGTGTGATTGTTTCAATCTTTGTGACTTTGACTCTATAGCCGTTTGGTAGGGTGATTAACATAGGATACACCAAGGTTTTAATGTGAGTGAGTAGGGATTTGTTAAAAGTAATCTAAAATCAACAGAGAGAACAAAGGCAGAGCAAGCAAGAACACCTGCAAAGTTCACAACTTCCCCAATGACGTTGATATCTCCTCCGGTGCCAGATTGAAAATGCTGAAGCAAAGTCAGCAGTTGTCCATACTGCTCTCTAGTGAGATTCACATTGGAGCTGCTGCCTTGAAATTGTGTTTCTTCACCTTTCACAGAGAATGTGTCAATTGGAGTACTGTGTACATTAGCCAAAGTTCTTTTACCGTTATTGTACTTAGGATTGTGATTAAAATCCTCTGGGTAACCATGAAGCTTGAAGCATTTTTTTTTGGTATGACCAGCGTGCTTGTAGTGATCACAAAATGGGCGAGGTCTGTTTGTGGAAGAATAGTTGTATGGAGAATAATTGGTTCTGAAGTTGTTGTGCATAGGTGTCTGGTTGAAACTATTGTGTACAAGGACATTGACATTCAACAAAGCAGATTTAATCATAAGATGATTGTGTGGCTTCATTTCTTTTTGCTTTTCCTCATGAATAAGCAGAGAAAAAGCCTGTGCCATAGAGGGCAACAGATTCATCATGAGTATACTGCCCCATATTTTGGTGTACACTTCGTTTAACCATGAGAAATTGGATAAGGCTCTTATCTTGTTCATCTTTATGCATATTCTCCTTATCCCCACAGGTGATTGGCAGCTACATTGCGACTTGACATTGTCATGTTCAATTCCTCCCAAAGCTTCTTTATTTTTGTATAATATCCGTAATATTAAGGAATCCTTGAGTTAAATCGTTGATTTTGTTCTGGATTTGATACAATTTAGTACCGTTGGCTTGATCGTGCCTATTTTCCAATTCTATCCAAAGTTCAAAAGCACAACAATTGAATGAATATAGTTGCATGAAGCAGCATCAATGCTAACCTGACCCTGACCCACGCGCTAGCCCTCTTTTGTCGTCCAAGTCGCATACCTCCTAAACAGTCTATTGACAGTAATCTAGAAGGAACTTCAGAAAAAGACTGAAAGTAAGGAACAAAGTGCTCGACCGAACAAGCAACGGCTGAAGCTGTAAGACAAAAATAAGTCGATTGCTGCTATTCTGGAAATCTGGGTTTAGAAGTCTTCCGTCACTAGCATACGCGACGTTGTTAGTAATGTTTTTACACAGAGAATTCAGGATCCATGAGGTAACCATATCATCACACCTCTCCCACTAACGAAATTGTGGAGAATTTAGGACTGGACATTTGTACTCATCAGTGATAAAACCTATTTTATTTTTTACTGAAAGATCTCTAAGAACACTTCTCCTCCAGGACCGATATCCGATGCCGTTGAACGGAGGTGTCACTAGCATCGCACTAGGATTATACGATGGGTACATGTAGAAAGGGCATCTCAAATTAACTCCAGAGTCGATGCCGACGACAGAAGTTGAATTGCTTGATTTAACTCCAGAATCGTGCTAGGATCAAGGATAGCCATGGGAAACAATGTCAATTTGTTGAAACTGAAGCGAATAGAGAAGAGAATATTGGATTGAGAAAAATTGGGACCAAACTTGAGACCGTGATTTCGGTTCTAGAGCTCGGAATCGAGAGAAGAATCGAAGAGAGTAGTGACTTGAATACTGCACTCTGATACCATATTAAAATAGAGAAGTAGAGCTCGAGCTTGAGCTCCAATGGTGGAACCCTGGAAGGTTCTCGAAGAGAGAGAGGACGAGAGACTCTATTATGTATGGAATTAACTCAATAGTTGTATTAACAATTCAAGTGAGTATACATACAATATACGTGTGAGTACTACTGTTAATAAAACTATCTCAACTAACTAACAACTCAACTAACTAACGATTTAGTTGAAATACATATAATTAATATAATATCTCAATAGTTGCTGTGAAGCATCATGTCTATGGTAGTGTAGCCACATCGCAAGTTTCTATAATAACAAAAAGGTCTAAATTTTTCCTTGTGGTTAAAGCTTGGTTTAACCATGTTCCTGTCGTTAATAACTCAGGGTAATTTTAAGCCATAAAGACGAGTATATGAATGAGCCAAACTTCTAAAAGAAGGGTAAAGTAAAATCTTTTCAAACAGGAAAATTTAAACTTTTCCCCCTAATTATAATATAGGAACATATACTTTTTCAGTTGTCGGAAATTGGTTTACAACTTGTTTGGATGGTTGTTAGCCATTGGATTGTATTGTATTATTATCCTAAAATAATATTTTTTTTGATTTTTGATTTAAAATTGTTTCCTATTTTTCTTTCTAATTATGCCCTTACTTATTACTCCATAATTATATTTTATCCTTTACTTTTTAATTTTTTTAACTCTAAATCTCCAACCTATTGACCTACTTTGTCTTCGTCCATCTTCCGGAATGCCTTTCTTTTCATCCAATTTTTGTTCTTTTCTTTGTCTCTTTCCATTAGTATATTTTTTTTAATTTTTCTTTGCTAATGATAGTTAACCTTTTTCTTTAGGTTTTTGCTCTTGTTTTTAAGCTACATAATTGGTAGAAGAGGTTTTCTTACATTATTTTTATGTTTAACTCTTGATAAATTTAATATTTAATTGAGGGTATTTTAGTAATTTATCAGTTACAGTACAATACGATACAGTCCAATCAAACAACAAAAATATTATTGCACTACAACAAACGATACAATCGATCCAAATATTATTATCCATAAAATGATACAGTATAATATAATACATTATAAAACGATGGATAACAATGATCCAAATAAGCTGTTAGTTCTTCTTTGTTTAAATTAAACTCAAACCAAACATTATCTTGTTTTCAAATTTAATATCAAACCAAATCAATGAAGAAAAATAAATGATGCGAGCCGGTTTGTTTAGATTATCGATTCAATGTTGTTTTCCGATTTAATTGAATAAACTTACTTGTAAATAAATTAAATTTATGTAGTTCAAATGAAAATCTCGTAGAGTAATTAATTTAAATATGAAGATATATAAGAATACATAAAAGAGAGTCCTAAAATTTTAAATTGGCCTTTTGTCATGACAAACCCAATTTCTTCTCTACCATTCTAGAACCTTCTTTTTGTGTGCCCCAAAAGAGAGGAGCAAAACAGAACAACATTTTAGAACTTCCTTTTCACGACTTGCCGTGTGGTTTTTCCTCATATGATTTCTTCGCGGTATAGTTTTCCTAATTCGTTGCCAATATTGATTTCCCGCATCTATAAATACCCTGCGCTATTGCCCTCTTTTTCTTCACAAATCATAAAAAACTAGCCTTCTAGCTTTATTATCGATATATATTCCTCTGAATCAAGCAAATCCATTTTGAAGGTATTACTTTTCTTTTCCTCCTGTTGCTTTCTAATGATTTTACTACTTCTGTTCACTTGGCTCGTCCAATATATTTTAGTGTAGTTGTTGTTTGACGATTCCGTTCTTTGTTTATCTCTGGATTGTAAAGTTTTTTACGGTTTTCGATTCCGTACAATAATTGATCAATAGGGATAGGCTATCCTCGAGGGAAAATGAAAAGACTTTAGAGCAACTTTTATTCATTTGTGGCCTGTTGTATTGATTCTTTTTCTTATGGTTTTATTCTTAAGATCCCTGGAAAAACTGATTTGAAAAATTCACTCTGAAACTTAACCTAATCTGAATAAAATTTAATTTAAGATCTTTCATCGTATTATAGGATCAAGAGAGATTTATTAATGTATGGAATTAGTATTATCTCCTGCAAGTTGGGCACCGATGAACGAACAAAAGGGTGAAATTTCTTGTCACTTTGTGAAAAGTAGCTTATTTCTGTATAAAGTATGTGTAGCAGCTGTGATGCTTTAAGGGATCTAATACAGTATTTGTTTGATTAGTACAGATGCAGATCTTTGTGAAGACCCTGACTGGCAAGACCGTAACTCTCGAAGTTGAGAGTTCAGACACGATCGACAATGTTAAAGCCAAAATCCAGGACAAAGAAGGTATTCCACCAGATCAACAACGTTTGATCTTCGCAGGAAAACAGCTCGAGGATGGGCATACTCTCGCAGATTACAATATTCAAAAGGAGTCAACACTTCACCTTGTTCTTCGCCTCCGTGGTGGAATGCAAATTTTCGTTAAAACATTAACCGGAAAAACAATCACGTTGGAAGTTGAGAGCTCGGATACTATTGATAATGTTAAGACGAAAATTCAAGATAAGGAAGGTATTCCACCGGACCAACAAAGACTGATTTTTGCTGGGAAGCAATTGGAAGATGGGCGCACTCTGGCAGATTATAATATTCAAAAGGAGTCAACACTCCACCTAGTCCTCCGCCTTCGTGGTGGAATGCAAATTTTTGTTAAGACCTTAACTGGAAAAACAATCACGTTGGAAGTTGAGAGCTCGGACACGATAGACAATGTTAAGTCTAAAATTCAAGACAAGGAGGGTATCCCACCTGATCAGCAGAGGTTGATTTTTGCTGGGAAGCAATTAGAAGATGGAAGAACTCTGGCTGATTATAACATCCAGAAGGAATCAACCCTTCACCTTGTTCTCAGGTTGAGGGGTGGCATGCAGGTCTTTGTGAAGACGTTGACGGGGAAGACGATCACGTTGGAGGTGGAGAGTTCTGATACCATTGACAATGTGAAGGCCAAGATACAGGATAAGGAGGGTATCCCACCAGACCAGCAGAGACTGATTTTTGCAGGGAAACAATTGGAAGATGGAAGGACTCTCGCAGATTATAATATTCAAAAGGAATCCACCCTTCACCTTGTTCTCAGGCTAAGGGGTGGAATGCAAATCTTTGTTAAGACCTTAACTGGGAAAACAATCACATTGGAAGTTGAGAGCTCGGACACGATTGACAATGTTAAGGCAAAAATTCAAGACAAGGAAGGCATCCCACCGGATCAGCAAAGGCTGATATTTGCAGGAAAGCAATTGGAAGATGGGAGGACTCTTGCTGACTATAACATTCAAAAGGAGTCAACACTCCACCTAGTCCTTCGCCTTCGTGGTGGAATGCAAATCTTTGTTAAAACCTTAACGGGAAAGACCATCACATTGGAAGTTGAGAGCTCAGACACGATTGACAATGTGAAGGCGAAGATACAGGATAAAGAAGGTATTCCGCCGGACCAGCAGAGGCTCATCTTTGCTGGAAAACAGTTGGAGGATGGTAGGACACTGGCGGACTACAATATCCAGAAGGAGTCTACTCTCCATCTTGTGCTGAGGTTGAGGGGTGGATTTTAAGCATTTTTTTCGTCAGATGTTTCTCTCAAGTCATCATTAATGTTTGTCTTTAGCTTTATTACATCTTCTAGTGTTCAGTGACCTCTTATTGATGTCAATGGTATGAATTGTGAATGGACTACTGTTTTCTTAGTGAAATTTGATTTCGTTTCTAATGAAGTTTGCTTCTTTATGATTTTTGCCTTTTTACTGGTGTCTGATATGCAACTCCTAAATCATAATAGTAACACATATAGCCTTATGAGAGAAGGGTTTGTGATGACGAAGGCTTATGTTCAATTTCCTTACTTTTGTCTGGTTTCTTGATAATGAAGCTTTGCTTCAAGTTTGTGGCGATAAATAGCTACTGAACTCGAGTATTTACTAATACAGGTTTTGCCTTGAGCAATGAGATTTTTGAATTTTAATATTTCAAATACTGATCAAAATTTTGAAAAACTTGTTTTGGTGCGTCTGAAATGAAATAATAATGCTTTTCACTTGCAAAAGTTTCATAGTCAAGCTTAAGCACCATTTGTCTACGTCTAAATACCCGTCTAAATGCTGTTTTTCCCCCAATTTCAATCAGATGGTTTCGTTGGGAGAAGCAGTTTTTTTCTTTTCGGAGCGCCTTGCTATGTATCTTAATTATTCCTAATTCTACACCGGAATATCTTACAACTGGAACACCCTCCCCCCTACCCCCTTTTTTTTGATTCAGTTCCTCTACTAACGCGAACCCCAATTAGATTCAGGCATATTATATTTTCTATTTTAGTTATTGGGAGAACCCAAAAATGGGTTGTTTGCTCGGGTGACTAATCATGTCATAATGTATTTCGCGAAAGGTGTCATGCCACGGAGGGAAACCTCCCTTGTCTCATGTAAGATAACTAAATGCACACGTTTTGCATTTTCCAGCATGTAACAGTAGTTTTTGGATAATAGAAAATAACAAAGAAGGATTGTATCCATCAAGAAATAGCTAATACTTGAATTCAAGAATGTAGAATTCTAGTTGCAGCCAAGGTCACAGCAAAAGGAGCAATAACAGTTTTCAGCTAAGCAATTTCCTCCAAGAAGTGGTCCTTTAATATCCCCAGGCGCAAGCTTTCCTCCTAACTGTTGAAAACATTGGTGGTTGCAGTTTGTTGGATCACAAGGTTTGGCAACTGCAAGTAGAAATGGACATACTCGTTGTCCTCTTGTCTTTGTGCCTGCGTTTGAGTCAATTTCACTCTTTATGCACGGGCGAATTTATAGGTAAATATATGGGGTATGTGAATTTATGGTCTCTCCGTCAAACTAGGTATTTTATGTATATATTTTTTGAATTGGTCTAATATTATCTGTTGGCAACCATACTCCAAAGAGGTTAAAGGATGCACTTGGTTGAATGTTAAGTTATTTACCTAGAGGAGCAAGAATCAAATTTCACTACCCATTTAATATTTTTTTTTTCTTTTTTTAGTGGTGCACCCATGTCCTAGATCCGCCTCTGTCTCTATGTACGAAAGAATAAAATAGCATCTACCAAAATTTTCCCTTGTAATATTTGAAATTGAGCAAAGTTGCTATGCATTAGATTTTTAGTTCATAATACCATCAACATTCGCAAATCAGTCTTTTATTTTCACTTGTCATGAATGGAGCTTAGCCTGAAATTAGTGGACTCCATAAAGAATGTCCAAATTTATTCCTCAACCTTATTATGGTTTAAAATTATCCTAAAGTTAGAGCTTTATTACGGCTCAACGGAAAAACGAGACTTATTCCCAATAGCAACGGTAAGATTAGACCAAAGGTTTGACGAACGGCAAATTATTCATTTTCGAATAGTACAGTGGCATATTTGATCTTTTTTCCCTGAAATTATAAATGATGCTACTTTAGTTTTTAGCAGGTTGTAGAATTTCTCGAGACTATTATCATAAAAATGTCGTTCTATTATACATAGTTTTATAATGGATTAACAAAATTTTACTGCCATGGTATCCATAAGATTTCCATTTAAAAGATAAAATAGAATAGTATGCAACTTACCGAGAACAATCAAGAGGGCAAATATAAAGGCAGCTATGCTTGAGAACTTCTTCATGATCAATGGATACCACAGAAAGTTCAATAGTCAAACATTATCTATGGGGCTTTTGATGTTAAGACTAAGGTGTTGTGAACTTTATAGGAACAAATGAACACCAAATATGGAAAGGAGTGGTAAGAAAAGGTAAATAATTATTGAACATTTCAACCATGTGCATGCAATCTGAAGAATCTAATTCCTGCGGTCTTTTTAGTTAAATATGATAATTAACAACCAACATTCCTGTGGACATTTGATATTTCTTGATTTGTGTGCGTGGTTCATGTCGTTTTTTGAAAAGTTTTTTCGTAAAATTTTGAAGAAAATGAGATTTTTAACTTACAATGAGGCTAAAGTTGACCATAGTCAACATCTTTGGTAAACGATCTCGGATCGGTGTTTTAACGATTCCGGTAGGTTCGTATGATATTTTTGGACTTGTACGCACGTTTGATCGAGGTCCAGGGTGAACCCAAGCGCATTTCGGCGCATTGTGTGAAAGATTGTGAAAAATTAGTTTTCAAGTTATTCTCGTTATTTGAAGTTATTTTGATGATTTGAGGTAGCGGGCAAGTTTGTATGATGTTATTACACTTGTGCATGTTCAGTTTGGAGCTCGAGGGGCTTGGGTGAGTTTCGGAGGCATTGTGAATTGATTTGGAATAGCTGGTGTGGTTCAGTTACTGGTGTTGAACTGCAGATCTCACATTTGCGAGGGCCTGTTTGCAAATGCAAACTCCTCTTTTGCGAAGTCGAGCTCGCATCTGCGATAATGCGCTTGGCAGGGCAAATTTCGCATCTGCGAAGAAGTGTTCGCAATTGCGGACATCCTGAGATCGCTTTTGCTATGGTTTGGTCTTCTTGGGCCATATTGTATCTTTCGAGGGCATTAAGATTGATCCTAAGAAGATTGAAGCAGTTCAAAACTGCCTAGACCTACTTCAGCTATAGAGATTCGGAGCTTCGTGGGTTTGACGGGTTATTATCACCGATTTGTGGAGGGATTTTCATCTATTTAAGTCCCATTGACCAAGTTGACCAAGTTGACCCAGGAGGGTGCTCTTTTTAGATGGTTGCTCCGGACAAGTGTAAGTTGAGCTTTCAGAAGCTCAAGACTGTATTGTCTACAGCCATAGTGTCGATATTGGCTACAGGTTTGGGATCCTATACCGTGTATTATGATGCATCACATATTGGGCTTGACGCAGTATTAATGCAGGGCGGTAGGGTGATTGCCTACGCATCTTAATAGTTGAAGGTTCATGAGACGAATTACCATGTGCATGATTTAGAGTTGGCAGCCATTGTTCACACGCTGAAATTTGGAGGCACTATTTATACGGCGTTCCATGTGAGGTCTATATCGACCATCGGAGTCTCCAATACCTGTTAATGCAGAAGGACCTTAATTTGCAACAGCGGAGATGGTTAGAGTTTTTGAAAGACTATGATATCACCATACTATATCATCCGGAGAAGGCCCATGTAGTGGCCGATGCATTGAGTAGGAAGGCTTAGAGCATGGGTAGATTGGCATATTTAATGGTAGTGGAGAGGCCACTAGCCATGGATGTTCAGGCTTTGGCCAATCGGTTCGTGAGGTTGGATGTTTCGAAGCCTAGTCGAGTTCTTGCTTGTGTTGTGACACAATCATCGTTGTTGGAGCATATCAAGGCTCGCAAGTTTGATGAACCTCACTTGTTGGTGTTAAAGGACATAGTGCAACGGGGTGGTGTCAAGGAGGTTGTGATTGGAGATGATTGTGTTATTCGGCTTTAGCGCCGAATTTGTGTTCCAAATATTGATGGGTTGAGAGAGTTGATCTTTGAAGAGGCTCACAGTTCGCGCTATTCCATTCACCCAGGTGTCACGAAGATGTACCGTAACTTGAAACTGCACTATTGGCGGGAGAGAATGAAGAAAGATTGACAAGCGCAAAACACAACACGAAATTGATGCTCGCTAGCCAAAGAAAGTGTAGTTTAATTATCGTCTCCACATGGATTAGATTTAAATAATGTTCAAGCAATTTCTGGTTTAACGCTATTCAGGATGGTTAACACTTTAATTTGAATGATTATGAACTAAAATTAACTATTAAAATTAAAGCAATTAACAATTGATCTCAGAGAACTAGAGAGTAGAGCAATGGGTTATTATCAAGACGAAAAATAAGGGTTTTGACATGATAGGTGCAAGATTGCTATCCTGAATATGACATAGTTATATTTCACTCTTGAGGTTCTATCGATTCTCAAGAATTCAATAGGTGATTAGCTTATATTTCGGATTCAGACTCCTCTCTTGATTAAATCTAAATCTTTCAAATAAACTAATTTGAAGTGCAGTGAAACTTGTCAGAATCTATTGGTAGGAATGATCTAAGAGAAATTTCTTGCGAATATTTCTCAATCTTAAATTAAATGGTAACTCAATAAGCTCTCTCAATTACTTCAAAGAATTACCAAAATAAATTAAGGCATACTCTGCAATAATATTCAATAAGATGTTGCTCTTTCAGTTAAACACTATAAAGAATGAAATCACAACTAATATTAAAGCTCCTCCAATAAATTTAAGCAATTAAACAATAGTCAAATCCATAAACAACAACCAAATCACCAAATCATGTCAAACTCTAAAGCAAACTACTCCATAGATATGGAGGAAGTCATCACAAAGAAAGTTAAAGAATAAGAAAACATCAATCTAACGTTACAATCCAAACTTCCGTATTGAATTGATGGATAGATGATGAAATCTTGTGTCTAGAAGCCTCCAATGCTCTCCAAAATCTTCCAAAGTCAAAAGTCCTCTTTTCTAGTATATCTATACCAAGCCGGAACGTGCCTGGACCAAACCAACCTCTTTGAGCTGAAGTGGGAAAACCTGGAAACTTTTTACACTTCCCATCGCACAGTACTACACAGGGTGCGTCGCATTAGTGTATTTTGCTCAATTGTAAACTCTCTGAACTTAGCTTGTTTGAAAAATATTTGTACTAATGCGTCGTGCCCTGCCACGCGCCCTGCGTCGCATTTTTGTATTTTTCTATCCTATCCAAAAACTCCAAGTCTCTGAACTTCTCAAACTTCTAACGAATTTTAGTACTAATTCAACACTCAATGCACACCTTATGCGACGCACTAGTACATTTTGCTGTAGCCCTTGCACTTTCTTCCAACTTTCATATGCAACGCCAATCCATGAGCCCCGGATGCGATCCTGGTTTAATTTCTTGGGCTTTTACTCAGACTTCAAAGCTCCAAATTT
Source organism: Nicotiana obtusifolia (assembly GCA_002018475.1). Classification (NCBI taxonomy): domain Eukaryota; kingdom Viridiplantae; phylum Streptophyta; class Magnoliopsida; order Solanales; family Solanaceae; genus Nicotiana; species Nicotiana obtusifolia. The sequence goes on along the minus strand of MCJB01051452.1, from coordinate 52,645 downwards.
TTGATTTATCTCCAATTTATCTTTTTAACTCGAAATCATTTCCTACAAGGCATAAAATACGTAAATAAGTGAAAATCACCATCATTTAAGCTCAAACACAAGTAAAGTGCCATAATTAGAGAGCAAATACGACTAAGACACGAATTTCTAGCCTACTATCAACACACTACACTTAAACTATTGCTCATCCTCGAGCAATCAAACTACACTTCACACAGAGACGACCTTCTCATCAAACAATTTTACTAACTTATCATGTCAAGAATATTTAAAGCAGACTAAGCACCCTACTATAATACCATAGCCTCAAGACTTGACTCAAAAGCCCCACACATTTTTCAAACCCGCTCAACTTACTCTAACACAGAAGACAAAGACATTATTTTTCCTTCGCAAGTCATGTACCCTCACATAAACTATAGAAAGTAGTTCCACACACAATAACGTTCAAAAACAATAAGGAACTCAAGATAGAAAGAAGTAACACATTCTCAGAAATAAAATTTCATGCCACAGAAGACGTACCATGTGCTTGACCGTAGTGTACTCTACTAATTAGAGCTCATTCAGTCAAAGATCAAGTATGATTTAATTTGGTTGTAATGTAGGCTGGGGGAAAGGTGGGATACATATAGATAATAGTGACTACACCTCCCTAAGAACTTTATTACATATACATTAACATGTCAATCCCACACTTATGTTGATCCAAACCCCAACTAATACATACACAACCCCCCCCCCCCCCCC
>MCJB01051452.1:0-47465 GCA_002018475.1 Nicotiana obtusifolia | reverse complement strand
GTACCGACCTCCGAACAGCTCGAAACTAGCCAAAAGCAACTGAAGCATATCAAATAATGCCAAAGGAAACAAACCCAATCGATAAAGGTCGATTTTTTAATCAAAAGCCCAAAGTCAACCAAAAAGTCAAACTCGGGCCCGCACCTCAAAACCCGATAACACTCACAAAACCCGACCACCCAATCATTTATGAGTCCAACCATACTAGTTTCACTTAAATCCGTCTCTAAATCGATGTTCAAAACTCGAAAATTCACTTTATGAAATTTTAAACAAAAGCCCCAATTTTCTCTTTTAAAATCACCAACCAATTGCCAAAAATGAAGACAGATTCATGAAATATAATTAAAACCGAGTAAGAACACTTACACCAATCATGTGGTGAAAATCGCCTAAAAAATTGCTTCAATCAAGCTCCATAGCTCCAAATATGATAAAATGGCCGAAACCCCTGAATACAGAGTACTTATAATCACTAAATAGAAATACAATTCGCGATCGGGGTACATCCTTCATGATCACGAAGAACAAATTCGACAGCCTCCAAAATACCCTACATGTTCGTGAAACTTCCCATGGAACGCGATGACCACAGGCACCTGCACTATGCGATCGCGAATAAAGCCTAAAACACCATAAACCAACAATGCCGAAGAACATAGAAATGATCCGAAACTTATCCGACACTCACCCGAAAACTGAAAGTGACAATACACACAAAGTCGTAATACATCATACTGAGCTACTCATGCCCTCAAAGTACTGAGAGAAGTGCAGATGCTCAAAACGACTAGTCGTGTCGTTACATTCTCCCCCATGTAAACATAAGTTCGTCTTCGAACGTGCCAAGAGTCATTCCAAAGCCGTCGAATCACTCTGCAATCTTACCATGCACATACTTGGGGGTGATCCCACAACACCCCAATCCATGTATGCCTGACAACACAACATAACTAAAGATCCTTAATTCAACCTTAGCCTATAAACCTTGGAACTCAATTTCCAACATCTGAAATTCCTTACAAGACCCGAATCCCGCACCTACACACTGTATAAGTCTGAACAAGCTACATCAAACCATAACCATAACCCAAGATGTAATCACATGATATACCACATAACTCGCATACTCGTAACAATAGTTCCCGATCACAGTACCTGCTCAAAAACAAATCTCATATAAAGTAAAACCCTGTTCTACATCTTCGTACACTGCCCATGACGAATGAAACACGCAGAAACTCATAACCACTCGTCAAGTCAACAAGTCATGGAGCTCTCCATCCTTCGGCAAGAACCATAGCCAATTTCTAAGCCGGTCAGTGACATTATCCTTTCAGTTATACCGTAATCAAATATGATAGCACCATTCTAGGTCCAACAACCTCATCTCATCAAATACAACCACTCTACTGACATGCCACATCAATAAAACCTTTAGCCGCAAACCATACAATCCGTGCACCAATATGCAGCAATTCAAATGCACCCAAAAATAGAAAATGACTCAAATGAGAGAACCGTCCCGAAAACTCAACAAGTACCACCACAACCAATGCTATGAACCCATCATACATAGTAGAACCAAGACACATGAATCTAACACAAAGGCTCATATCCCAACATAACTCCGCTACAATGCGTGACCATATCCAAGCACCGGTCCTATGAAATACCTCAAGCAACCCGCTCAAAATCAACATCTACACGCAATTCGACATCAAGTACATAAAGTGCATGACCATAACCACGGAGAAGCAAATAACACAATATACCACAGCCCGAAAAGAACATAACCAAGGTGCAATCAACCATTCAACACACCAATAACCATCTCGCTCGAATTTCGCTACAAGGCCCAAATAGAACCACATCATGTGTGCACATAACAAACGAATCACAATCCTTCGTAGCATAGAAGAGTAACACATCGAACATAGCATATACGAATAAAATCAATTCTAACCGAATAGCACATCCCTCAACAATAGCAGTACGGAGTCAACAAATTCGACCGGTGTAGAATACACCTCCTCCTCAAGCCTACCAATGGGCCCTTAAATCAACTCCAGTCATCCCCAAATGGATAAATAGCCATCCAAAAGTCCACAATAATCTAACCATAACATGTACCACTATCTAGCTAACTTTGGACACATCTTCACAGTCCAGCAACCACGAAAAGATCTACTTTTGATAACTCTAAGTCTCCAAATCCATAAAACACATGAATCACCATAGCCAATCACCAAGTCCTTTCTACATCCCAAGCAAACTCTTCTCGCCACATCCAAATCATCTGAACGCATACCGCAATCACGTCATACTCATCACGTAGCCATCCAACCATTCACCAAACCATAAATTCAACTCATAGGCACATTATCAGACATATAAGTCCAAAAGCACATGCTCATACAACTGAAACTACCGAGCCTAAGTTGTAGTCTAAAACTGGCCTCAAGTCCTCTAGACTGGCCCATCACCAAAACATAGAAAATGTATCTCGCACCTCATCTATGGAATCACAAGCCATCGATGCACAGCCGATACCGAGCGCTCACATACACATATGAGTGAGTGGATGGAATTCAAAGAGATACGCTTCAAGCTGCATCAATGCCACACGATAAGGAAAGAAAGATGGAAAGTTTATCCTAAATGCCCTATAGCCTCTCGAAGATAGGTATGAACGTCATCATTCCGATCCGCAAGACTCTACTAGACACTTGCTCATGACTCGTAGAACCTATGAACCTAGAGCTATGATGCCAACTTGTCACGATCCAAAATTAAACTAGTCGTAATGGCACCTGACCCAACCCGCTAGGTAAGCCAATTAACAGTAAACCACAATATAATGATAATGATAAGAGTCAAAAATAAAATAATCGAATTTTATACAATTCTCCAAGGACTGGTAGTACAAATCATGAGCTTCCAAGACTTAGATTTTACAAAGCTGGTATAAAATATATACATCATATGTTTGAAACGTTCATAAATAGATTTATAAATCTAAAGCTACGAAGAACAAGAGGCAGCTATAACCGGAACGCAGGATCATTTTCAATGTTAGCTCCCGCCATACACAGCAACATCAGCATCCAAAATCTGCACGCAAAGTGTAGAAGTGTAGTATGAGTACAACCGACTCCATGTACTCATTAAGTAACAAACCAAACCTTATGTTGAAAGCAGTGAGGAGCTTGGACAACGGTCAGAGTCTAACACCAATAGTCAAAAATAACTCTTTGCAAAATAATAAAAGAAGTACAAGTAATATCTCAAAGATATGATGCTCAGCTCGTTTACACTTACGGAAAATAGGCATGCCTTTCAGGTATAACAGTAAAACCCAATTCTTTCGCTAACATCACCAAAGTATGAAAAAATCCAAAAACTGTTATTTTTGCAAAACAAAAACTTTCAACAATAGATAACATATTTCATTCTCAGATAGCATGAGGAAAGTATATCTCTATGCCTACATGTCAATGTGCATGTTAAGTCATGAATGTCACAAAACCGTGTGGCATGAGGAAATGCATCTCTATGCATGTATGTCAAGTATGCATGTCAAATGCAATGCATCACAGTGATGAACTCATGTACTCACACTCTCATAGTACTCAAATCTCACTGTCTCGCACTCCCACTCATCACGCTCAATCACTCAGCACACTCAGTCACTCAGCACTGTACAGTACCTGCGCTCACTTCTGGTATGTCAGACTCCGGAGGGGCGAATCCTGCCCAAGTGCTAATATAAGCCAACATGGCCTACTACAGCGTGCAGTCCAATCGCATCATGAATCAATAAAACTTGTTGCGACATGCAGCCCGATCCCATCAATAATAATAAAGTCTATAAGGCCTATTGTGGCGTGCAACCTGATCCATAAAATAATAATATATATAAAGCTAATATGGCCTGCTGCAGCATGCAGCCCGATCCACAATATCTCTAAAAACACGGCTCTCAAGCCTCAACTCAGTCATCAATCTCTCCAGCCTCTCGTGCTCACAAATATCATGTCAATCAGTCCAAATAATGATAACATGATGTGACAACAAAGGATAACAGAGACTGAGATATGATATGCAAATAAATATGACTGAGTATTTAACTGCAATATAAGCAAATAACTCAATAGCAGAGATGACCTCAGTGGGTCCTAACAGAATAAGCATATAGCCTACACATGATTTCTAACATGATTCACAGCTCAATTTCTCTCACGTAGAAATTTCATGAATATAAACAAGATTAGGTAAGTAAAAAGTATCACATAATCAACCGAGTCATAATTCACATGGTGCACGCTCACACGCCCGTCACCTAGCATGTGCGTCACCTCAACAACAAACACATAACACGTATTTTAAGGATTCATACCCTCAGCACCAAGTTTAGAAATGTTACATACCTCGAACAAGCCTAGTCCAATACCGAGCGAGCCAAACAATACTCTGGAAATGCCATCCCGCGCGTACCGACTTCCTATCGGCTAGAAACTAGCCAAAAGCAACTCAAGAACATCAAATAATGCCAAAGGTAACAAACCCAATAGATAAAGGTCGAATCTTTGATCAAAAGCCCAAAGTCAACAAAAAATTCAAAGCCGGGCCCGTGCCTCGAAACCCAACAAAACTAACCAAATCCGACCACACATTCATTTACAAGTTCAACCATACTAGGTTCACTCAAATCGGACACCGAATCGATATTCAAAACTCAAAAATTCACTTCATGAAATTTTAGACAAAAGCCCCAATTTTCTCTTTTGAAATCATCAACCAATTGACAAAAATGAAGATAGATTCATGAAATATAATCATAATCGAGTATAGAATACTTACCTCAATCCATATGGTGAAAATTGCCTCAAATATCGCTTCAATCCGAGCTCCATAGCTCCAAATATGATAAAATGGTCGAAACCCCCGAAAATTGAGTACTTATAATCACTAAACAGAAATATCCTTCGCGATTGCGGGACATCCTTCGCGATCATGAATAACAAACTCGACAGCCTCCAAAATACCCTACGCGTTCGCAAAACTTCCCATGCGAATGCGATGACCACATGCACCTGGACTACGCGATCACGACAAGACAAATGCGAATGCGAAGAAGAAATCTCCAGCTCCCAGCTTCTCAACTCAACTCTACGTGAATGCGATCTGGCTAACGCGAATGCAATGCTCATGCCTCCAAAGGTACATGAACACGGTAGAGCAGTTGCGAACACGAAAAAGGAAAAAGTCCAGCTCCCATAATACACTATGCGATTGCGACCCAATCTTCGTGATTGCATATAAGGCTTGAAACTCCAGAAATCAACAGTGACAAAGAACATGGAAATGATCCGAAACTCACCCGAAGATCGAAATCGACGATACAGAAGTCATAACACATCATCCGAATCTAGTCATACCTTCAAACCACCGAGCGAAGTGCAAATGCTCAAAACGACTGGTCGGGTTATTACAAGTATGAGTACACCACGATTGGTACCCAGTAATAACAAGAGTAACCTCAGTGGAGTAGCACGAGGTACATGTCAAGACACCTACTAGTCAAAATAACCTGCACAGTATAGAAGATTAAAACTAATAATGAAAGCAGGAATCAGTAATGGTAACAAGAATCAACATATTATATAAATAGTAAGGTAAACACCATAAAAGTACCATTGAAACCAAATAAGGAAAACAAATAACAACAAATTAAGTCAAACTGTTCTAGTACAAGTTTTGCAACGAAATTACTCCGAGATACGTCATCTCATAGTCACAAGTCATGAGTCTCAACCCACAATTATATGCTCACGGCACCTTGTGGCCACATATCAAATCACAACCGTACAGACAACTCACGTGCCAATATCTCATCAGACCCATCGTGATCACAGACTCACAATCACAATCCGCCCGACATGGTCACAAGCTCAATATCTATCACTACCCAATTTCTCCTGTAGGCCATGCTGGCGCCTAACTTAGCCACTAGGCAAGCCAACGGTGAATCAGCCATGTATTTATTCTTTTAATAATTTCAAAGTAGTTGATTTGCATTTATTAAGTAAATGACAAGTGGAAAATTTGATTAAGTAAAGCATAAACAAATAAAAAAATAAGTACGGTGAAATAATTACTCAAAAACCATCAAGTGTCTACTAGCAGATTTTCAAGACCCGGTGTCACAAGTGTATGAGAAACTAGTAGAATATGCAGACACTTAAGCTACTGTCTGAAATGAGATAGACAGAAAGTAAATCCAAAAGAGAGAGACGGCGGGTGCGGCAGAACGGACTTAGAGAGCAGCTCACCACTATGCCTCAGGATAACGGGGGTGCGCGCCTGAATGAACACCATATGCACCTGCCTCAGATCCTGCACGATAAGTGCAGAAGTGTAGCATGAGTACATAAACAGCATGTACCCAGTAAGTATCCAACCTAACCTCGAGGAAGTAGTGACAATGGATTGACATCAACACTTACTTAGGCTAACAATAAAATGCAGAAATGCTAAATAGGCATAGAATATGTGAATAATAATATTAACACAATAGCAAACATTGATTTAAATGATTCTTTAACTGATAGTAATTTCCAACATCTCCAACTAACACATACAAACTCCTAATCAATTTCGGGCCAATAAATAAATTATAACCTCTCAAGTCATGAAAAAAATATCAAGTGTATTTGGGCTCCAAGCATTAAAACGCACGATTTATCCTGAGGTCGTATGGCCCGATCCAAGATAATGTGTACACTGCCAGGGTCGAGCGGCACGAACCATAGATGCATCTATTATACTGCTGAGGCGTTTGACCCGCTCCACAAGAAAAGAGAATACTCTATGAACATCCGATTTAAAAGTTATCACAAGACTAATACACAAGGAAGCACAATTTCTATTAACGGTCAAATAACCCACCAAAACTCAATGTAAGTGAAATTTGGCCTCCTTTATCAAGTTTCACTATAATTTACGCACTTACATGAACAAGTAGAGTGCAAACAATACAAGTATTTCATGATTTGGATCCTGCAACTACCCGGACTTAAGCATGATTAATAGATATGCATGGACTCTGGTCACCTCGTGCGTATGTAGCCCCCACAATTAGAAGAAAATAGTAATTAAAAACATCTATGGGATAAATTCTCTCTTACAAGGTTAGGCAAGAGACTTAACTCGTCTCAAAGCTCACTTTCTGACCCACAAATTCTCTCTAAAGCCTCAACTTGGGGCTAAACAATCCGAAGCTAGCCAAATGTTATATAAATTAATCAATATACGCGCACAAGTTCATAATTTAGCTATTAGAGTAATTACCCAACCTAAATTGGAAGATTCCTAAAATTCACCCTTAGCCCACGTACCCGGATTCTGGAAATTTTTGAAGATTAATATTACCCATACCCTCACGAACTCAAATATATAATTTTTACTTAATATCATAACCAATTTCTTGGTCATATCTCATTTTTATCAAAACCCAAGGTTTTTCACAAATCCCTTTTAATTTCACAAGTTTTCCATGTTAAATCTACCTATGATTTGCGTATTTAGTTAAAGAATTGATAGAGATCACTTACCTCTTGATGTTGATGAAATCCCTCCACAAAATGCTCTCAAAATCGCCTAAGACCAAGTGGGTAATGAAGTTAAGCCCCGTAATAAAAAGCCCTTTCACCAGTCGCAGATGTCGCATTTGTGACATCTGGTTCGCGATTGCGAAGGTTGCAAATGTGACAAAGGCGTTGCAACCTGACGAAATCTGCCTCAGTCGCAAATGCGACATAAGGCTCGCAAATGCAAAGTATGGCATCTCGCAAAAGCGGAAGAAAACTCGCAAATGCGAAATATGCTACGCCCTTTTGACTTCGCAAATGCGAATCCATTAGTTTCGCCCCAACCTCGCAAATGCGAAGCCATTCTCGCAAATGAAATGTTCAAAAATGCGAACAAGATCTCACATTTGCGAGAGCTGAAGAACCAGTCAAAAACTAGCAGAACTAATTTCTTCAAAACACTCAGAACCGCGCTCGAAACTCACTCGAGCCCCAAGGCTCCACACTAAACATCAACACAAGTCTAAAAATACGGTACGAACTCTCTTGCATGATCAAAACACCGAAATAACATCTAGAATCACGAATCAGACGCCAAAATCCATGAATTCAATCATGAAACTGAAGAACTTCTTGAAACACTTTCGCGGGTCCGATTCCTATCAAATCAGCTCGGAATAATGCCAAATTTTGCATACAAGTCATAAATCACCATACGGAACTATTCCCACGTTCTGAATCCAAAACAAACCTTGATAACACAAAATCTACTCCAAATCAAACTTAATGAACTTGAAAAGCATTCAATGTGCCAACTTTCAATATTAAGCGCCGAAACGCTCCCGGGTCGTCCGAAACCCGATCCGAACATACGCGCAAGTCCAAAATCATCGTAGGACTATTTGGACTGTCAAATCCTAGTTCTGAGGTCGTTTACTCAAAATGTTGACTCAAGTCAAACTTAATCATTTTAAGCCAATATTAAGGAACTAAGTGTTCCGATTTCAATCGGAACCCTTCCATGCCCCAAATAACCATCCATGCAAGTTTTTAAAATAGTAAAAGCACATACAAGAGTCTTATTTAAGGGAACGGGGTTCTAGAAAGCAAAACAACCGGTAGGGTCGTTACATTCTCCATCTCTTAAACAAATGGCTGTCTTCGAACGGGTCTAGAATCGTACCTAGAGTGTCTAATAAGTGTGAATATCTGCTCCACATGTCCTCCTTGGTCTCCCAAGTTACTTTCTCGATTGGTTGACCCCTACGCTGAACCTTTACCATAGAAATCTTGTTGGACCTCAACTGGCGAACTTGCTTGTCAACAATGGCAACTGGCGAACTTGCTTGTCAACAATGGCAACTGGATCCTCCTCATAATCCAGGCTCTCATCTAGCTGAACCGTGTTGTAGTCTAACACATGCGACTTGTCGGCATAATACTTTCGGAGCATAGACACGTGGAAAATCGGATGAACTCCCGATAGACTGGGAGGCAAGGCAAGCTTATAAGCAACCTCCCCAACTTGTCTCAACACCTCAATTGGACCTATCAACCTTGGGCTCAAGTTTCCCTTCTTCCCAAACCTCATGATTCCCTTTATCGGCGAGACTTCAAGAGAACCTTCTCGCCCACCATAAATGATAAATCACATTCCTTCTGATCCGTGTAACTCTTCTGTCTAGACTGTGTTGTGCAAAGTTGCTCCTGAATCAACTTCACTCTCTCCAAGGCATCCTTCACTAAATTGGTACCATATAACCTAGCCTCACCGGGCTCAAACCAACCGATGGGTAAACAACATCACCGACCATACAAAGCCTCAAATGGAGCCATCTCGATGTTGGACTGATAACTGTTATTATAAGCAAACTCGGCCAAAGGCATGAATCAATCCCACTACCCTCCGAAGTCAATCACACGTGCTCTGAGCATATCTTCAAAGATCTGAACCGTCTGCTCCAATTGCCCGTCGGTCTGCGGATGAAAGGTTGTGCTTAGCTCTACCCGGATCCCCAACTCGCGTTGTACTGCCCTCCAAAAATGCGAAGTAAACTGAGGGCCTCTATTTGATATGATGGAAACAAGCATACCATGCAACCGAACAATCTCCTGAATGTAATTCTGGGCCAGTCTCTCTGAAGAATACGTAGTCACAACCGGAATGAAATGTGCCGACTTGGTCAACCTATCGACAATTACCCAAACTACATCAAACTTACTCAAGGCCCGCGACAACTCAACTATGAAGTCCATAGTGATGCGCTCTCATTTCCACTCAGGTATAACCATTTGCTGAAGTAGGCCAGCTGGCCTCTAATGCTCATACTTGACCTATTGGAAATTTAGATATCCCGCCACATACTCAACTATGTCCTTCTTCATCCGCTGCCACTAATAATGCTGCCTCAAGTCACGATACATCTTCGTAGCCCCTAGATGAATAGATACCGAGAACTGTGTGCCTTCTCTAGAATCTTCTCCCTCAACCCATCAACATTAAGAACACATAGGCGACCCTGGAGCCATAGAACACCATCCTCACCGATAAACCTCCTTGGTACCACCCTGTAGTACTGTCTCCCTAAGAACCAACAAGTGCGGATCGTCGAACTGACGAGCCTTGATCTGCTCGAATAAGGAAGACTGAGCGACGATGCATGCAAGAACTCGACTGGGCTCTGAAATATCCAGCCTCACAAGTCCGCTAGCCAAGGACTGAATGTCCAAAGCTACAGCCTCTCCTCTGCTGAAATGAATGCTAAACGACCCATACTTTGCGCCTTTCTGCTCAAGGCATACACAACCATATTCACCGTGCCCAAATGATAAAGGATGGTAATATCATAATCTTTTAGTAACTCAAGCCACCTGCGCTGCCTCAAGTTGAGATCCCTCTGCTTGAACAAATGCTGCAAGCAGCGATGATCGGTGTAAACCTCACAGGACACCCGATAAAGATAATGCCTCCATATATTGAGAGCATGAACTATCGCGACCAACTCCAAATCGTATACAGGGTAATTCTTCTCGTGGGGCTTCAGTTGGCATGAAGCATATGCAATAACTCACCCCTCCTGCATCAATACACACCCCAAGCCAACGCATTAAGCATCGCAACACACAATATACATTCCTGAAGCAAAAGGCAACACTAACACCGGTGCTGAAGTCAATGCGGTTTTGAGCTTCTGGAAGCTCGCCTCGCAATCATCGGACCATCGGAACGGAGCAACCTTCCGGGTCAATATAGTCAAAGGTGTTGCAATAGATGAGAAGCCCTCCACAAACCGGCGATAATAACCCGCTAACCCCAAGAAGCTCCTGATCTCGATCGCTATGGTATGACGAGGCCAACTCTAAACTGCCTCGATCTTCCAAGGATCTACCTTAATACCCTCACCTGATACAACATGCCCCAAGAATGCCACAGAGTCTTACCAGAACTCGCACTTGGAGAACTTAGCATATAGCTTCTGTTCCCGCAACGTGTGAAGCACCACTCTCAAATGCTGCTTTGCTCCTCCATGCTACGCGAGTAAATCAATATGTCATCAATGAAGACAATGACAAACGAATCAATATATGTCCTGAATTACCAGTTCATCAAATCCATAAACGCTGCCGGGGCGTTAGTCAAGCCGAAGGACATCACTAGAAACTCATAGTGGCTATATCTAGTCCGGTAAGCTGAATTCGAAACATCCGAATCACGAATCTTCAGTTGATGATATCCCGATCTCAAGTCGATCTTAGAGAACACCCTGGCACCCTGCAACTGGTCAAACAAATCATCAATACGCGGTAATGGGTATTTGTTCTTAATGGTAACTTTGTCCAACTAGCGGTAATCAATTCACATCCGCATAGTCCCATCCTTCTTCTTCACGAACAACACCGGTGCACCCCAAGCGACATACTCGGTCTGACGAATCCCTTTGCTAGAAACTCCCCAAGTTGTTCTTTCAACTCCTTCAACTATCTTGGAGAGATGCGGTACAGTAGAATAGAGATAGGCTGGGTACCTAGAGCCAAATGAATACAGAAATCGATATCACGATCTAGTGGCACGCCTGGTAGATAAGAAGGAAACACGTCGGAGAACTCCCGCACCACGGGCACTGAATCAATCATTGGAGTCTCTGCGGCAGTATCCCGAACATAAGCTAGATAAGCCAAAAAACCCTTCTCGACCATGTGTCGAGCCTTCAGGAAAGACATAACCCGACTAGATGCACTAACAGACGAACCCTTCCACTCCAATCTAGGCAACTCTGCATTGCCAAGGTAATAGTTTTGGCATGGCAATCAAGGACGGCGTGATATGAAGACAACCATTCCATGCTCAGGATGACCTCAGTCGGTCATATCAAGAAACAAAAGATCTGTTGTAGCCTCATAACCACAAAAAGTCACAATACATGACCGATAGATTCGATCCATAACAACAGAATCGCCCAATGGCATGGACACATATATAAGAGTACCCAAGGATTCACGAGGAACACCCAAAAGTGAGCAAACAGAGATAAAACATAGGAATATGCAGTCCCTGGATCAAATAGTACCGAAGCATCCCTTCCGTAGATAGAAATAATACCTGTGATCACGGTATCTGAGGTTACTGCATCTAGTCTGGCTGGAAAAGCATGGAACCTAGCTAAAGCGCCACCTCTAGGATGACCCCTACCCACCTGCCCTCCGCCTCTAGGCGACCGAACAGTTGGTGTGTCAGCTGGTGTTGTAATCATAGGCTACTAACCCTGCTGTACTGCCTTGCCCCGAAGCCTGGGACAGAACCTCCTCACATGACCAAGATCCCGCACTCGAAACAACCTCTCGGTACGGTGGACTACTAACCTGAAGTCTGATCCTGATAGCCTGAAAGCCCACTGGAGGAACCCTGAATAGCTGGTGGATTGTAGGAGCTCTCTAGAATGGCGCTAAAATAGGGCAGCACTGGAGCACCCCGAGGAGGCGTCCGTACTGGATATGTGGGCCTGCTAGACTGACCCTTCACAAACTGACGTATGCCCCCAGCCAGATCACCGCTGAACCCTCTAGAATATCGAAACCGCTTATCCCTCGTCACCTGTTCTAGGCTCCGCTGACGAACACCCTCGATCCTTCGAGCTATCTCCAAAACTAGCTCGTACAAAGTCCCCATCTCAACCTCTCGAGCCATAGTGGCCTGGATACCAGAGTGCAAACCCACAAGGAACCTCCACACTCTCTCTGCATTAGTAGGAAGTATCATTAGTGCATGGCGAGACAACTTAGAGAATCTCGCCTCATAGTCGGTCACCGACATCTGGCCCTACTGGAGCTACTCGAACTGAAATCGCAACTCTTCCCTCTGAGAGGGTGGAATATATTTGTACAAGAAGAGGCGCATGAACTGGTCCCAAGTCATAGGAGGAGAACTTGCTGGTCCGCCGAGAAGATAGGACTGCCACCATATACGGGCCCTGCCCTCCAGCTGAAAGGTGGTAAAGTCCACCCGTGGGACTCCAATATCCTCATGTTGTGCAGACTGTCCCTGCAACGATCAATAAAGTCCTGGGGGTCCTCATGTCGCTTACCTCCAAAGACAGGAGGGTGTAGCCTGGTCCATCTGCCCAATAGCTTCTGCGGCTCGCCGGCCACAGCTGGTCTGGGCTCAGGTATAGCTGCTGCAACTGGCTGAGCTCCGCCCACGGGTAGTGCGCCCGACGTTTGATATACAGCAGCTACATGCCCTGGAGCCTGAGCGCTAGGGGTCTGTGCTCCCCCTCCCTCTTGAGATGTCGCTGGGTCTGTTGGAAACAAACCAGTTTGGGTCATAGAATCCATGAACTGCAGCATACGGCCCAGGACCTCCTGGAATCCTGGTGCTGACATGAAATCCACTGGGGCTGACTCCACCGCAGGCACCTTGTCCTACTCCTCAATAATAGGATCCTCTATTGGATCCACTGGTGGCACAACTGCAGCAAGTGTAGGACGCCCTTGTTCTCTACCACGAGATGGAGCCCTCCCTCGGCCTCTAGCAATAGGGGGAGCAGATCCTCCATGATCGGGTACATCTGTCGTGCGCATTCTCACCATTTGTGAGAGAATAAGAAAAAGATACTTAGCACAACTTCAACTTCACTATATGAGAAGAAGAAAGAGTAGTTTCCTAACACCCTATAGCCTCTCAAAGATAAGTATGGATGTCTCTGCACCGATCCGCAAGACTCTATGAGGCCTACTCATAACTTGTGAGACCTAGGTTAACCTAATGCTCTGATACCATGTTGTCATGATCCAATTTTACCTGTAGGTCGTGGTGGTGCCTAACGTTGCCGCTAGGCAAGCCAACGGTGAACTAGCCATGTATTTATTATTTTAATAGTTTCAAAATAGTTGATTTTTATTTATTAAGTAAAAGAGAAGTAGAAAATTTGACAAAGTAAAGCATAAACAAATAAAAGAACAAGTATGGTGAAATAAATACTCAAAAACCATCAAGTGACTACTAGCAGGTTTCCAAGACCTGGTGTCACAAGTATATGAGCAACTAGTAGAATATACAAACACCTAAGCTACTGTCTGAAATGAGATATACAGAAATTAAATCCAAAAGAGAGAAACGGTAGGTGCTGCAGAATGGACTCAGAGAGTAGCTCACCACTATGCCTCAAGATAACAGGGGTGCGGCCTAAATGAACACCAGATGTACCTGCCTCAGATCCTGCACGATAAGTGCAGAAGTGTAGCGTGAGTACATAAAAAACATATGCTCAGTAAGTATCCAGTCTAACCTCGAAGAAGTAGTGACGAGGGGTCGACATCGGCACTTACTATGGGCTAACAATAAAATGCAGAAATGCTAAATAGGCATAGAAAATGTGAATAATAATATTAACACAATAGCAAACAATGATTTAAATGATTCTTTAACTGATAGTAATTACCAACATCTCCAACTAACACATACTAACTCCAAATCAATTTCGGCCCAATAAATAAATTATAACTTCTTAAGTCATGAAAATAATATCAAGTGCATTCGGGCTCCAAGCATTAACACGTACGATTGATGCCATGGTCGTACGACCCGATCCAGAATAATGTGTACACTACCGAGGGTCAAGCGGCACGAACCATAGATGCATCTATTAAACTGCCGAGGCGTTCGGCCCGCTCCACAAGAAGAGAGAATACTCTATGAACATCCGATTTAAAAGTTATCACAAGACTAATACACAAGGAAGCACAATTTCTATTAACAGTCAAATAGCCCGCCAAAACTCAAAGTAAGTAAAATTCAGCCTTTATAAATCCTTTATCAAGTTTCAATATAATTTAGGCAAACAATATAAGTATTCATGATTTGGATCCTAAAACTACCCAAACTTAAGCATGATTAGTAGCTACGCACGGACTCTCGTCACCTCGTGCGTACGTAGCCCCCACAATTAGAAGCAAATAGTAATTTAACACATCTATGGGGTAAATTCCCTCTTACAACGTTAGGCAAGAGACTTACCTCGTGTCAAAGCTCACTTTCCGGCCCACAAATTCGATCTAAAGCCTCAACTTGGTGCTGAACAATCCGAAGCTAGACAAATGTTATATAAATTAATCCATATACGCTCACAAGTTCATAATTTAGCTATTTGAGTAATTACCCAACCCAAACTAGAAGATTCTTAAAATTCACCCTGGGGCCCACGTGCCCGGATTCCGTAAATTTTTGAGGATCAATACTACCCATAGCCTCACGAACTCAAATATATAATTTTTACTTAATTCCATAACCAATTTCGTGGCTAAATCTCATTTTTACCAAAATCCTAGGTTTTTCACTAATCCCCTTTAATTTCACAAGTTTTCCATGTTAAATCTACCTATGATTCGCGTATTTAGCTAAAGAATTGATAGGGATCACTTACCTCTTGACGTTGATGAAATCCCTCCACAAAATGCTCTCAAAATTGCCTAAGACCAAGTGGGAAACGCATTTGCGACATCTGGTTTGCAATTGCGAAGGTTGCAAATGCGACAAAGGCGTCGCAAGTTTGAAGCCTGACCAACTCTACCTTAGTCGTAAATGCAACACAAGGCTCGCAAATGCGAAGCATGGCATCTCGCAGAAGCGGAAGAAAACTCGCAAATGCGAAAAATGCTACGCCCAGGTGACTTCGCGAATGCGATAAAATTCTTCGCAAATGTGAATCCATTAGTTATGCCCTAACCTCGCAAATGCGAAGCCATCGTCGCAAAATGAGGTTCGCGAATGCGAACAAGATCTCGCATTCGTGAGTCCTGAAGAACTAGTCAAAAACCAGCAGAACTGAAATTCGTCAAAACACTTCAAACCGTGCTCGAAACTCACCCGAGCCCTTGTGGGCTCCACACCAAATATCCAGACAAGTCTAATAATGTCGTACGAACTCGCTCGCGCGATCAAAACACCGAAATAACATCTAGAATCTTGAATTGAACGCCAAAATCCATTAATTAAATCATGAAACTTAAGAGCTTCTAAAAACACTTCCGCACGTCTGATTCCTATCAAATTAACTTGGAATGACGCCAAATTTTGCATACACGTCATAAATTACCATAGGGAATTATTTCCTGGCTCGGAATCCCAAACGGACCTTGATAACACCAAATTCTACTCCAAACCAAACTTAAAGAACTTGAAAAACCTTCAATGTGCCAACTTTCAATATTAAGCGCTGAAATGCTCCCGGGTCATCCGAAACCCGATTCGAACATACGCCCAAGTCCAAAATCATCATATAAACCTATTAGGACTGTCAAATCCTGGTTCCGAGGTCGTTTACTCAAAATATTGACTCAAGTCAAACTTAACCATTTTAAGCCAGTATTAAGGAACCAAGTGTTCCGATTTCAACCCAAACCCGAACTAACCATCCCTGCAAGTCATAAAATAGTAAAAGTACATACGGGGAGTCTTATTTAAGGGAACGGGGATCTAGAAAGCAAAATGATAGGTCGGGTCATTACAATATCACAATCTGCTCGGCATGGCCACATGCTCAATATCACCATCCGCCCGACATGGTCATAGATGCACGATCACAATCCGCCTGGTATGGTCGCAGGCTTAATATCAGCATGAAAGTAGATAACACAAGAATACATGCGCAAAATCAACTATTATCAAGTTTCATACTCCTGAACTAGGATAAGTGGAATGCTACGACTATTACAACTCAAGTCAACAAGTAATATCAAAGACATCGAGTAGCTCATCGAAGCAACACAACAAGTTACAAAAGGTGTATGGCATACACAAGAAAAAACACAACATCACACGAATATCACCAACAAAAAGCCCCCAGGCCATCACACATCATCCCTACATTTGCCACCCTTTTCTCTCTGATGGCCACCCATATCACTCCATCCTGAAAATATCATTAGCCACTCGTATCACTCCGATAGCCACCCATAACACTTTGCATAATATCCACCCTTATCTCTCTACCCGGACAATAACATAATAGCCACCAGTATCATTCTGTACAATCAACAACAGTGAGATACCACCCTTATGCCCCCGATAACAACAGTGAGATGCCACCCTTATGCCCCGGATAACAACAACAGTGAGATGCCACCCTTATGCTCCGCATAACAAAAACCAATCCACACAACAATTTACATGTGCTAACATCATAATAACACGACATATCAGCTCGTACCACAAGTGGCCATAAGCCACAACTTTCCAAAAGAACCAACAATATCAATATTTCCACAACAAATAGCCCACGGCTCAAACGCAATGTATATAGAATCTCAATAACAACAAAATAAACGGGAAAGTAACTCAACAATGACCAACACCCCCTTTAAACACAACATCAATTAAAATAGATTAATGGCTTTCAATAACTTCAATGCTTAAGGATAAACTCGATAATGAAGGTATTTTCACAAAATGGCAAACTTCGGATTCTAGTTTATGAAATAGGCTAACAATGAAAGAGATGGCACGAACTAGCAACTATGTCTAAATGCATGAGAATAACCCGACAACAAAAGGATATCATGTAATAACAATTTCAATTAAGAGTAACTCAACAATAAAAGAAGTCACATAATTCTAAAAGAGGTAACAACTCCAAATAAAGCGTATAAGAGTAATCTTGAAAAGTAAAGGATGTGACATATAAGGACAACTTCAAAGAAAGCATGTGATAGTAAACATGATGAATGAGAGATACAACATGCGCTAACAAATCCAAATAAATACATGAAATAAGCCTAAGAGTCTAAACCGGTCAATTTTCACATATAAGTCCGAGTACGCATTTATCACCTCGCATACACGGCTTTCACATAACACAAATAGCACAAGCAACTCAAATCCTAACGGGTAGTTCCCCCACACAAATTTAGGCAAGATACTTACCTCAAAGAAGTCAGATCAATAGTCTAAATGAACTTCTCGTGTGAAACAAACCTCCGAACAGCTCAAATCTAGACAAAATAACTCAATATCATAGATAATAATCATAGAAAATAATTCCGGATAATAAAGCTTCGATCTTTAATGAAAACTAAAAAGCCAACCCAAAAAGTAAACCCCAGGCCTGCACCTTGAAACTTGACAAAATTCACAAAACTCGAATACCCATTAAATTACGAGTCCAGTGATACTACTTTCATCCAATTCCAATTCCGAATCGATGTTCAAAACCCAATTATTCTCTTCAAAAAAGTTTTTTCTAAAACCCCCTAATTCTCCAATCAAAATATGAATTAATTCACAAATGAACTACTGGAATCATGCTAAAATATAAAAATTGAGGCTAGATACTGACTCCCATGAAAATATGAGAAGAACGCTGCTAAAAGCACCTCAATCGGAGCTCTAGAACTCAAGATATGCTCAAAATACCAAAAGAATGCAGTCTGGTTTTTTTTATGCATATGCATTTCCGCTTTTGCGCCCAAAAGCGACACCTGCTCATATTCAGTTGTCATTTCCACTTTTCCGGACCATTTTTCACACCAACGGGGTTGGATATGCAGAACCAACTTCGTATCCATGAAGTACCAGCACCAGCTCTCTTCTCTGACACTAAAATGCGCATAGCTCTATCATACGATGTCCAAATTCGATGATTCTTTTTGCTATGGCTCCGTAATCATGATACGGGTCTAATTCTTAAATAAAAATATAAATTATAGCTCATTAACTAATGTGGTACCATTTATGATTGAAGAAACGACGTCGAAACATAAAAAACGAGCGCGACACAACTCAAACCTATCTGAAACTCACCTCAGCCCCTCGGGACCCTGTCCGAACATACCAATAAGTTACAAAATATAATAACGACCTACTCGAGGCCATAAATCCCACATAACAATATCAAAACCATGAATCATCAATCAAGATCAATCTCTAATGTTCATAAACTTCGAACTTCGAACCAAGCGTCCGATTCAAGCCTAATCAATCCGGAATGAACACAAATTTTGCATACAAGTTTCGAATGACATATCTAACCTATTCCAACTCTCAGAACAATAATCCGAACCCAATAGCGTTGAAGTCAACTCCCGATCAAACATATGAACTTTCCAAACCTTCAAATTGCTAACTTTCGCCAGATAGTGCCGAACTTTCTAGAAACATCCAAATGCAAATCCGGGCATATGCCCAAGTCCAAAATCATCATACAAAACTAATGAAATCATCAAAATACCATTCTGGAGTTGCCTGTACAAAAGTCAAACTCCGGTCAACTCCTTTCATTTAAGCTTCTAAAACAAAAATTATTCTTCCTAATCAATCCTGAATCATTTGAAAACCGAACTCGACCACACATACAAGTCATAATACATAATACGAAGCTGCTCGAGACCATAAGCCGCTGAACAGAATGCTAATTCTCAAAATGATAGGTTGGTTCGTTACAATTTGGTCTGAATCTCGCATGTTGACCAAGCGAGCCTAGGGTTGACTTTTGTTGACTTTTTCAATATAGCTAAATATTGAATCCTTTTCATTTGTGGATAGTTTTTAAAACTTATTTTGAATTGTTTGAACGGTAATTGGCTAGATTCGCTTGATTTGGAGGGCTTGTTCAAACAGAAAATTCGTGGTTGATTATTAATTTGATTGCGAAAAGAGGTAAGTATCATGTTTACCCTTGAATTGAGGGAATTAGGACTTGTTTGGTCTACTTACTACGTGAACTATGTGTGGGGACAATGTATATGCGTGATGACGAGTGTATATATACTGCCATAGGTTGAAGCATGTGGGTTGGGCTATTTACCTTTATGTCGTCATTTATTCCATGTTATATCTCGGTACATGCTCTGATTGCTACGTGTCCCTACTTGTTATTTATGCCTTACTTGTTATCTGTCATTTAGTTGTTACCTGTTTCGATTCATTCATTTCTTGTTCAATATCTGCTTACCTACTATATGTTCCTACATTTATTAATTGTATATCTTCATTGTCTCATGTCTTTACTTGCCTTTATTGTCGTTACATTACTTGTTTCACTTTATTTTGTTATATATGATTGTGTGAATCCTTTAGCTATTCTTGTATTAATGAACTGTCGAAGTTTTTGAATATGAGGTGTTGGTTATTCTCTGTTTGTAGTGGTAGTTCCTTGATGTTCTATACCATGTAGTTCTTTTTTGTACTGAAATTACAGTACTTGGTTGTGTGGAGTTTTTAATGTTAATGAATTAATATTGGGAATGGGTTGCACGCTGCAACAGTATTGAAATGAATTGATAATGGGAACGGGTTGCACGTCGCAACAGATATTGATATGATATTCGGATCGGGTGGCACGCCTCAACAGATATTGTGATATGTTCGGATCGGGTTACGCGCCACAATGGAGTACGATGCATTGTAATGTTTGTAATTGTGGTATTCTTTGTCTATATTGTGATATGAGGATGTTGAGATGATATTATTCTGGGGCCCTCTGTTAGTTGACCTTCGGGTCCGGTTCTTTGGAATTTAGTTATTTTCTCTATATTTCTAATGTATTTCATTTATTATTCGTATAGGTTTATAGTGAGTGTCATATCATTGCCTCGTCACTACTTTGTCGAGGTTAGATTTGACAGTTATAGAGTACTTAGGGTCGGTTATACTCATACTAACTTGTGCAGATCCCGGTGTTGGTCCCAGCGGCATGCAGAGGAATTTGCTCGGATCCGACTTGCTCGGGAGACTTGAGATAGATCTTCACGGCATTCGCAGCCCCTGAAGTCCCCTTCTATCCCATTTTTATTGTTTATTTTGTTTCAAACTGATGGGTTTCATTCCGACCATATTTGTAGTATTCTAGTTGCTCATGTACTTGTGACTCCGAATTTATGAGATTAGTATAGATTACATTATTTATGTATTTGTTTCATGTATTTTAGAGTATATCCGTTATTAATTATTACCTATTATGCTTTTAACTGGCTAAAATTTTAGTTAATTGTTTAGCTAACATTGGCTTCCCTAGCAGGTAGATGTTAGGCACCATCACGATCCCATGGTTGAAATTTTGAATCGTGAGAGGTGCACATAATAATTTTAAACCTAAAATCGAGAAATGGTCATCCGTATTCCTCTACTTTCTAATATTGTTCACATCTACGGTACATTTGAGTTTTTGAATACAGAACTCACTAACGTTAGATGAAAACTTTATGATGTTATACATTTATCCAAATCAGCACTTATCAGTTAAGAGACTTGGTCTGAATATAATGTATTTGCATATACCTTTATATTTTGTTGAGATTTGGGACTTGTACATGTTCATATGACACGCTTAAATATATACTTTTGAATAATTATTGGATCATGATGCTAATTTTTTTGTAAGTTAATATTGGTGAAACAATTCAAATATTTTGGGGGAGTTCATGCTCAAGACTTGTACTCCCGTCTTTTCAATTTAGATGATGTAGTTTGAATTGGAAAAAAGTTTAAGAAAAAAAAAAGAAGACTTTTGAAATATGTGGTCTTAAAAGCTTAAGGGGCAAAAGCTTTGTAGGGCCATGCTAATTGTGTGATTATAAAAACGTCTCATTAAGGGTAAAGTAGGTAAAATAAAAAATTTAAAGTTAAATTATTTCTAAATATAAAAATATATCATGGAATGAACTAATAAGGATTATGTCATTTAAATTAAAACGGAGGGTGTAAATTTAAAACTTGACTTGAACCTGAGGATGATTGGAGACTTAACTGTTGTGTATTTGAGAATAGGAGTTGAAATTTATGCTCAATATGAGTCGCATTATGTGAACTAATTTTAGGTATTTGATATCATCAATATTGTGATTATTTTAATAGGTGTTGCCTATTTTTTTGTTGTGTACTTGTATGTTTAAGGGATTTTATGATAGTTTATTATGGTAAAATAACGTTTTTTGAACCTTGTTCACACGAGTCTATTTCTACTAATAGATTATAATAATAATTTGCTAAATTGGCTTCATAAATTATTGTTAGAATACTTGAAATGTTAAAAAAGAAAAGTTAGTTTAAAAAAAATGCTTGACTTTTTAAGTATTATATTAGTTTTCTCGAGTGGCATCTTCTCTTAGAGAGGATGTATAGATAAGTCTAGTATTTTAAATGTAAATGTTAGTGCTGATATATTAGTTGAGATATGATAACTCAGCTAGAGTCCTACTGTAACGATCCGACCGGTCGTTTTGAACTAGCGTGTCGTTCGACGGTTTAGGCCTTGAGTAGATTCACTTTATGTTTAATCACTTGTACGCGTGGCCGGAATTGAGTTTCGAGAAGTTTGGAGTTGATTTGGAAGGAAAATTCTCAATTCGGAAGCTTTAAGTTGGAAGAGTTGATCAAGGTTTGACTTTTGAGTAAACGGCCTCAAAATCAGGATTTGAAGGTTCCAATAGGTTCGTATGATGATTCAAACTTGGACGAATGTTCGTGTTGAATATCGGGTGGTCCGGTAGCATTTCGGCGCTTATTGTGGAAAGTTGGCATTTTGAAGGTTTTAGAATTTTCTATGTTTTTATTTGAAGTGGACTTTGGCATCATAGATGTCCGTTTGGGATTCTGAGCCTTGGAATAGGTTCGTGTCATGATTTGCGACTTGTACATAAAGTTTGGCATCATTTCGGAAATGTTAAAATATGATTTGGACGTGTTCGTCGAAGTTTGAATGTTTGGAAGTTGAAAGAAGGATTTTAAACGTTGATTCGTGATTTTAATGTTATACGTGGAGTTTCGAGCCTTTGGATAAGTTTGGATAAGGCATTGGGACTTGTTGGCATGCTTGTATGGGGTCCCGGGAGCCTCGGTGTGATTCAGGGTGGTTTCAAACCATTTCATCTTGTCTTGAAGTTGTTGGTTTCTGGTTTCAGATTTGTTCATCGCAATCGCGATGATAGGCTCGCGATCGCGTAGTGTTGATTGGGAGCTGGGTGAAGTTGTTCTTCGTGATCGCATATGGAGGCTCGTGATCACAGAGTTTGGTTAGGTTGTTCATTGCATTCGCGTGGAAGGGGCCGCGAACGCGAAGTATTAGCGAGGTGGCCTGGGTTTGGAAGGCTGTTCTTCGCGATCATAGGGATTGGTTCACGATCGCGTAAGGTATTGGTCTGAGGAGGAAGGATTGGCCTTAGCGTTCGCAGAGCTAGGATTGCGTTCGCGTAGGCTATTTATGCAAAGGTTCGTGAAGGCTATTCAGGCAAAGGTTCGCGATCGCATGTCATTGGCCGCGTTCACGTAGGAGAAATCTGGGGCAAGGCTGGCATGGTCTTCACGATCGCGAGGGTACTTCCGCGATAGGAGAAATCTGGGGCAAGGCTGGCATGGTCTTCACGATCGCGAGGGTACTTCCGCGATCGCAAAGAGAAAGGACCTGGACATACTTGATTTTTATGCGGGATTTGGCTTATTATTCTCTCATTTTCACTTGGTAGGGCGATTTTTGGAGCTCTTGGAGGGGAGCTTTTCATCATCTATTATGAGGTAAGTTATTCCCACTTGTTGTAAGATAAATGCATGAATTATATATGGATTTAAACATGAAATTTTATAAAAATGTGGTATTATGGAAAAAAAATATAATTTGGTATTTTTGGATTTTGAAGACGAAATTTGACAAGGAATTAAGAATAGATGATATATTTGGTTTCGTGGTGTTAAGTGTAATGCTTATCTTTGAAAAGTTTCGGAATCCGGGCACGTGGGCCCGGGGTTGACTTTGTTGAATTTTTTAGCGGAGTTGGGAATTTATAAACTGATTAATTATGAGTGTTGGAGTATATATTTATTGGTTTTCACATTGTTTGACTAATTTCGGATTGATGGGCATCGATTCAAGGTGTTAGAGAGGCGTTGGAGCCGATTATGGAACTTCGGAGCGAGGTAAGTATCTTATCTAACCTTGTGAGAGGGAAACTACCCCTAGGTTGTATATTTTATATGTGCTACTTGTTGTGGGGGATACGTACGCACGAGGTGACGACAGTCCATACGTAGCTATATTCATGTTTATGTCCAGGTAGACTTAGGACTTTACCGTGCACTAAATTGTATTACTTGAATTCAATTGTTAGGTTAATTATTTGAAGAATATAAGTAAAAGCTGATAAAGATCATGTTAGATCAAATCTCAATGCCATGAGCTATTGGCAGGATAATCGATTGATGGTAAATATCATGTTTATGTTACGTCTCTGACCCTGCATGTTAGATACGCGATTCATAAGTTGATAAGTCTCTTCTTTCTTGGGGATCGAGCCGAATGCCTCGGCAGTATGTGTATATATGAGATGCATCCATGGATCGGGCCATACGACCTCGGCTGTATATGCACACGACTATAGATTGGGCCGAATGATATTGGCATAATTCGTGCGTAAAATCACTAGGAGTCCGAATACCCACGAGATTACCCTCTTGATTGAACTTGAAAATTACGTGATATTCTCTTTATGACCTGAGATCGGATATCTAATTGGTAGTTCTTATTTGTCGAGATAGCGTGTGGCACTTGGGGATTTCTAAACTGATGATATTCTGTTAATGGATTTCGTTATCTACTGTTCCTTACTCTATTGATCCTGTGGTATTTCATTCCTGCTTTTGATTCCTGCATTTTATTTATTGGACCACTAGTAAGTGTCGATGTCAACCCCTTGTCACTACTTCTCGGGGTATAGGATAGATACTTACTGGGTACGCGTTGATTTACAAACTCACGCTGCACTTTTGCACTGAATGTGCAGGATCTGACAAGTTCATTTGGTAGTCATCCTGGTGCGTAGGCGCAATTGCTGAGGGGACTTTATAGTGAGTTGATTCCTATGCTACGTACCGCAGCCCTCAGAGTCTCCATCTTATTTATTTAACTTATCTTGTCTATTTCATTTTCCAAACAGTTGTTGTATTATTATTGCACTCCTTAGCAGACGTTATGCACTTGTGGCACCGGATTTTGGGATGTTCCAGAATTTGTTTATGGTTGCTTTACATTGACACTTTACTTTATATTATTTAAATTGTATGTCTCTATGATTTTAATGCATAAATTTCTTTATCTAATAAGATTCACGACTTCAAAATTTATAGAATGAATAATTAAGTTGGTAGTTCACCGTTGGCTTGCCTAACGGCAACGTTGGGCGCCATCACAACCTATAGCGGGTTTTAGGTCGTGACAGCTTGGTATCCGAGCTCTAGGTTCACTTGGGTCTTAGTTCCTAAGACATCGTACTTATCTTCGAGAGGCTACAGGGGTGTTAGGAACACTTCCCTTTTTGATCCCTTGTCGTGCGGTTTGATTCCATTGAAGCTTATGCCTTCATTTTCTTCGTACTCATTATTATACGATGTTGAGTGCTTGTTATCAATTTGGCATCGAGGAGTTGTAGTGGTACTACAGATGTGGTGCATGATGTTTCTCCCTGCCTATTCGAGCGGGCTATTATCGTCGTCTTGTGGAAGGGTGCTCTGTCGTTTTAGCCCAGTGTTAGTGTTGCCTATGGTTTTGAGGCTATGCACAGTTTATTATGATGGTTCATGTGTTGTTCTCGGGTAGTGTTGATGTAAATGGTAGGGTGCTTATTTATGTGTCACGGCAGTGAATGACTTTAAAAGAGGATTTCTCTGTTCATGGTTTACAGGTTCGGCATTTAGTTCTAGTGAAGGAAAGGCCATTGGACTATGGATGATCAGGCCTGGTTGACGAAGTAGCTAGACTTGATATATTCGAACGTGGTGGAATTTTTATTGTGGTGTGGTGTCATGGTCCTTATTGGAACGCATTAAGGCTCATCGGTGTTATGATCTCCTTTGATTTGTCTTTGAGGTAGGATGTTGTGGAATGGTGCCCAAGAAGCGGTTATCAGAGATGGCAGTGTATGGCAGCTTCAGAGTCGAATAAGTGTTTCAAATGTTGATGGCTCGAGGGAGATGATCTTTATGGAGGCTCAGAGTTGGTGGCAATTTATTGTTCGGGTGCTAGAAATATGGATTATGGTTTGAGGCAATATTTTGGCAGCAAGGGAAGAGGAAGGACATGGTGGGAGGTGTCTCACAATGGTTGAATTGCTAGCAAGTCAAGTATGAATAGCAGAGGTCGAGAAGTTGCTTAAGGGGATGGTTTAACCTAAGTGCGAGTAGCAGAGTAGCGTATGGATTATGTGGTAGGATATCAACATGCTTTGAGAAAGTTTAGAGCGATTTAGGGACCATGGTGGAAAATGACTAAGTCTATGAATTTCATTTGGGATGGTGGCTACTGTATTGAGGAAGCTTGAATATGGCGGAAAGGAGTTGCTTAGAATGAAGAGGGGTGTGAAAGCTTGATTACTGTTTTGGGATGCAACATGACTTCAAGTTGGAACGTATTGTCGGACCTTCGGATGATGCTAATAGGGAATGAATCGACTCTTACAGCTGGTGGACGAGCATGGGCTCAGAAGGGTTTACTGATTTCATGGTAGTTGTAACCAGGGCAATGTCGTTGGAAGATGTCGATATAGAATTACACAGGTGGGCTATCTCCTGTGAGCAGGTTTGCAGTTGTGTGACTTTGATGAAGTTCCTATAAAAAGTCCTACTTTCTACCCAGCGAGAGGCACATACTGCGATGCGAGCTTGGATCGCTTGAAGAAGATGGTATGACTATCAGGAAGTCGAATGTGCAATAGTGGCTAATAATTTGAATGTTCGTGAAAAGTTTAACAAGAGATTGCGAGAAATGTGGCGGGTTAAAGGTGCGAGATCATGGTAACTGAGAAGGAGGAGTTATTGTGGGTTCTGGATTTATGTGATTGTAGCCTAAGGTTAAGTGGGGGAGCCCACCGACTACGATTGGGTCACGTGGTTGTGTGCCTTGGCAGTATCGAGTTATCGGTACATTTGTAGATTAGTCATGACCAAGGGGAGGAAACATCAAGGGTATTTCGCGCAAGGAATTTGATGTATATGTGATATATTTCACCCTATCGATTTGTGTACGGATTTTGGGATGACTCAAAGTGTATGGTTCTTATGGATGTGACGAACAAGGAAAGGAATTCATGCAGTTGCTTCTTTAGGAGTGTACATATGCTTACAGAGCACTACAATTTGGTTATATATTCGGGACCATGTTAGAGTGGGTGACTCTCAACAATGGTTCTAGTGGGTTCAAGAATTAAAGTGCGGTGTTTAAGGATTTTGGGTTCGTTATGTGGCGGAGGACTGGGTTTTATAGAAGAGTGTGAAGAATACTTGGAGAATTTCTATGTTATCATCGGGTCTACTGTGCAATGTTAGAGAAATGGGAGAGATAATTTCGGATTCGTAAGAGGTCTTGCAGAACATATGTATCAGTTGGAGATACTATTGCGTGCATGAAGAGGGTATGAGATGGCTGATGAGTATTGTGACAATGTGATCTCGTGATTTAGGGTCACTCGGGATGATTGTAGTTTGGGTTCCATTATGTGTTGAATAGAACTATTATTTCAAAGGCAAGTCAAGAGTAAATTGGAAGAAATTGAGTCAGTTAGTAATGGTTTGAATCAGCATGGTCGTGGAAATGATCAGTTCCTTCGACGTGTTAAGTTATACAGGTGATTCGTGGTTGTACGTTCGGGCTTGACATCCACCGTAATTTGATTGATTTGGAGGTGTTTGATTCTGATGGCCTTGTTATGTGTAAATGGATCCCGGAAGAGTTATGGTGGTTTAGACTATGACTTGGAGGTTTGCATTTCTGCAGTTATGGGAATTTGGTTGCGTATTGCAATTGTTCTTCTGAAATATATTGAGTGAAAGGGATTCTAGCCGATGAAGTGTTTATTCTATTGGTGGTTCAGAGGTTATGATAAAATTTATGTACTCTTGCGTAGCGGCATGATAGGTGCAACGAGCATTATGGAAATTAAAAGTTGAGGATCAAGGTTGCAGTTCGTTGTTGATAAGAATAATGTCACGAGCTTTGAGGAGCGGGGGAGGATTTCAGATGTCAGAGTATGATGGCACTATTTTCGAGCAGCCTGAGGGTGGTCTGTTTTGTGGTAGAAGTGTTGGATATTGAAATGCGGATGCTTGACTAGTACTATAGAAATAGCATGGTCGATGGCCATTGATGTTCAGATTTTGCTACCTGGTGCAGGAGGCTGTGGGAGTATATCCCATTGGAAGATTGTATAAGTGTGACGTGTTAGTCATTTAATTGTTGGAGATTGCAATTAGGTATGGAGATTCTGGTACTGTCACTAATGGGAGAGTTTATGTCGGAGAGGCACTTTATTCCTTTGGTTGTGGACTATGGGAGTTTGTTCCGGATTAGGCAGCTGCTCATGTGTGTCATGAATAGGGTCATTGTGGATCCTTGAAAGGTTATTGGCCCAGTATGTGATGAGCGCAATAAGCTTGAGGTCCGTTGGTAGGTTTAATGTGAATGTGTGCTCTACATCAGGTCGGATGTGTTCATTCAACATAGCATTGCTTATGGAGGAGTCTTCCGGCGTTGGATGTTATTCCTGTCGTCAGCTATTCTATGTAATACTCTATTATGCCATATGGGTTGTGAGACGGCTGAGTTATTCGTACATGTGTTGTGATACTGTGTAGTTTGTGGTATTATATGAGCTAGATGGCTCTCGAGATGCGGGTCATTTATTGCACCTTAGTCGTGCTTGGCATTTTGTAGCACATGGCACTATCTATCTCCCCAGGGTTGTGTTTATGCACTTGGCATGTTTGTGGTCGATATTCGGGCATTTCATGAGAATGAGCATTTTGGCTTGCTGGGTATTTCCCTATTGATTGTTATGTGTGGATTAGGTGGCACGCATCCATGGGTATGATGTTTGGATCATGTTGCGCGCCGCAACGGTATCATGTGTGATCAGGTTGCATGCCGCAATAGTGAGATGTTGAGTACAGCTCTTTATACTTATTTTGTGTGCCTTGTCTCTCATCTCTGAGATAGGTTCATAACATCTGTTTGGTCGTTTTATTTGTTGCGCGGGTTGGATAGTTCTTTGCCAGAGTTCATTCTTCCTTATGAGTCATATCCGAGTTGTGGCTTGTTGGCAGATTGATGGTGTCATATGAGATTTTAGACGGTGTTTGAGGTGGCTTATTGCCTGAGCAACTTGTACTAGGTGAGACGAGGTTATTGGACCTGAGATCAGTGTGATCGGATTTATGCAAGGTATATTAAAGAGAAAATGCCACTATTCAGTTCAGAATGAGGTAATGGTTCTTGTCAAGCGGAGGTACTCCATGATTTATTTATTTTGTAGGTGATTATGAGCTTCTACGGGTCGCTTTCATCGATTGCAGTATCGCGACGATTAGATCAGGGCTTATGCGCGTTATGAGGTATACTATGGGCATCAGGTTAGTAAATTTGCAGCTTCTACAGTTGGAGGATATTATTATGGACATCTGAATTACGCGGTGCATTGGGTGGTTTCAGCATGGGTGCATGATCATATTTAGTACGTCAGGTTGAGATTGTTACAACGTTTGTATGTTAGAATCAGGTGTCACAGAGAATTCCGGATCTTGGAATTCGGTTCTAAGGCTTGTGGGCTAAGGTAGCGGGAAGGATCTTCAGTCTAGCTCGAGCTAATGTGCTCACATAGGTTGTAGTGGCACGGATAGGTGCACGAGGTGTTGAATAGTAGTTTTGGGCAATTCCGGAGCGGTTCTTGGAACGTCCGAGGACGAATGTAAGTTTAAGTGGGGGAGTATGTAACGATCTGATCGGTCGTTTTGAGCTCTAGCATGTCGTTCGGTGGTTTAAGGCCTTGAGTAGCTTCACATCATCTTTTATGACTTGTACGCGTGGTCGGAATTGAGTTTTGAGAAGTTCGTAGTTGATTTGGAAGGAAAATTCTCAATTCGGAAGCTTGAAGTTGGAAGAGTTGATGAAGGTTTGACTTTTGAGTAAACGGCCTTGGAATCAGGATTTGGACTTGCACGTATGTTCGGGTTGAGTATCGGCTGGTCCGGCAGCATTTTTGCGCTTATTGTGGAAAGTTGGCATTTTGAAGGTTTTAGAATTTTCTAAATTTGATTTGAAGTGGACTTTGGCATTATAGATATCCTTTTGGGATTCCGAGCCTTGGAATAGGTTCGTATCATGATTTATGACTTGTACGTAAAGTTTGTAATCATTCTAGAATGTTTAAGTATGATTCAGACGCGTTCGTTGAAGTTTGAATGTTTGAAAGTTGAAAGAAGGATTTTGATCATCGATTTGTAATTTGATGTTATTTGTGGCATTTCGAGCCTTTGGATATGTTTGGATAAAGCATTGGGACTTGTTGGCGTGATTGGACGGCGTCCCGAAGGCCCCACGTGTGATTCGGGGTGGTTTCGTACCATTTCATCTTGTTTTGAAGTTGTTGGTTTCTGGTGTCAGATATGTTCATCGCGATTGCGTAGTGTTGATTGGGAGCTGGGTGAAGTTGTTCTCCTCAATCGTGTATAGAGGCTTGCGATCGTGGATTTTGGTCAGTTGATTCATCATGTTCGCATGGAGAGGGTTGCAAATGTGAAGTGTTAGCGAGGTGGCCTGGGTTTGGAAGGCTATTCTTCGCGATCACAGTGATTGGTTCGCGATCGTGTAAGGTGTTGGTCTGAGGGGGAAGGTTTTTCCCTCGCGTTCGTGGAGGTAGGATCGCGTTCGCGTAGGCTGTTCAAGCAAAGGTTCGAGATCGCGTATCATTGGTCGCATTCGCATAGGAGAAATATAAGGCAAGGCTGGCTTGGCCTTTTGTGATCACGAGGGTACTTCCGCGATCGTGAAGTGGAAGGATCTCGCCAGACTTGATTTTTATGCGGGATTTGGCTCATTTTTCTCTCATTTTTACTTGGTTGGGCGATTTTTGGAGCTCTTGCAGGGGAGCTTTTCATCATCTATTATGAGGTAAGTTATTCCCACTTGTCGTAAAATAAATGAATGGATTATATATGGATTTAAACATGAAATTTTATAGAAATGTGGGATTTGTGAAGAAAACCTAGAATTTGGTATTTTTGGATTTTGACCACGAAATTGGACATGGAATTAAGAATAAATGATATATTTTGGGTAATGTGTATCTTCGAATATTTTTGAAATCCGGATATGTGGGCCCAGGGTTGACTACGTTGAGTTTTCGAGTGGAGTTGGAATTGTTATAAATTGATTAATTATGAGTGTTTGAGTATATAAATATTGGTTTGCACGTTGTTTGACTAGTTTCTGATTGATGGGCATCAGTTCGAGGTGTTAAAGAGGCATATGAGCTGATTATGGAACTTCAGAGCGAGGTAAGTCTCCTGTCTAACCTTGTAATGGGGCAACTACCCCTAGGTGATATATTTAACATGTGCTACTTGTTGTCGGGGCTACGTACGCACGAGGTGACGAGAGTCCGTCCGTAGCTAGATTCATATTTATCTCCGGGTAGACCTAGGACTTTACCATACAATAATTGTATTACTTGAATTTAGTTGTTAGCTTAATTATTTGAAGACTATGAGTAAAAGCTGATAAAAGATCATGTTAGATCGAATCTCAATTCTGTGAGCTATTTGGCTGGATAATCGATTAATGGTAAATATCACGTTTACATTATGTCTCTGACCCTGTATAGTAAATACGCAATTCGTAAGTCGATAAGTTTCTTCTCAACCTGGGGATCGGGCTGAACGCCTCGACAGTATATGTATACATGAGATGCATCCATGGATTGGGCTGTATGACCTTGGCAGTGTACGTACACTACTATGGATCGGGCCGAACGACTCGGCATAATTCTTGCGTAAAATCGCTAGGAGTCCAAATACCCACGAGATTACCCTCTTTATTGGACTTGGAAATTACGTGATATTCTCTTTATGATCTGAGATCGGATATTTAATTGATAGTTCTTATTTGTCGAGATAGCGTGTGGCACTTGGGTATTTTTAAACTAATGATATTCTGTTAGCAGATTTCGTTATCTACTATTCCTTATTCTATTGATCCCGTTGTATTTCATTCCTGCTTATGATTCCTGCATTTTACTTATTGGACCATTAGTAAGTGTGGATGTCGACCCCTCGTCACTACTTCTCCGAGATTAGGCTAGATACTTAATGGGTACGCATTAATTTACGTACTCGCGCTGCACTTCTGCACCGAACGTGCAGGATCTGAAAGGTTCATTTGGTGGTCATCCTAGCACGTAGGCGCAATTGCTGAGGGGACTTTATGGTGAGCTTCTTCCAATGCTAAACATCGTAGTCCTCAAAGCCTCCATCTTATTTATTTACCTTATCTTGTCTATTTTATTTTCCAGACAGTTGTTGTTTAATTATTGCACTCCTTAACAAATGCTCATGCACTTTTGACACCGAGTTTTGGGATGTTCCAGAATTTATTTATCGTTGCTTTAAATTGACACATTTTTACTTTATATTTTATTTAAATTGTATGTATCTACGATTTAAATGCTTTAATTTCTTTATCTATTAAGATTCACGACTTCAAAATTTATAGAATGAATAATTAAGTTGGTAATTCACCGTTGACTTGCATAACGGTGTCGTTGGACGCCATCACCACGTATAGCAGATTTTGGATCGTGACACCTAGTCTAGTAGAACTCCTTCATATTCGATAACCACAATGCCTATTAGAACATGCACTTCTAATGCATACGAGTAGCTAAGTTTATCATTTAATACAAATTTTATTACCAAAATAGAATAAAAGAGAAAGTAAAAAAAAGATTAAGTAAATAAAATAACCTGTCACTACCCAAAATCCACTAGTGGTCGTGATGGCGCCTAACACCGCCATCAGACAAGCCAACAATGTTTAGTCCATTTAATTACTCGTTATAGTATTCCAAAATCATCATTTTCCTTAATTGAACAGTATAAAAGAGAATTTACACGATCTACAATAATGAATAACCTAAAGGAAACCCCGAAAATCCGGTGTCACAAGTGCATGAGCATCAACTAGGAAATAAAAAAAAATTCAACATCTGTCTTGAATACAATTTAGACAGTAAAATATAAATAACTCTGATAGAGACTCTGCAGGTTGCGGATCGTAACATGAGATGCAGCTCATAGTAAAGTCTCCGAAATGGCCGCGCCTCTGCGCGCAAAGATCACCGGACATATGTGTACCTGCACAAAAAGTGCAGCAAGTGTAGTATGAGTATGTAAATCAACGCGTACCTAGTAAGTATCTAGCCTAACCCCAGAGAAGTAGTGACGAGGGGTCGACGTCGATGCTTACTACTGGTCCAATAAGACAAATACAGTAGAATTAAACAGTTGTGAATCAGAGAAGATAAACGAAGTAGCAAGTATAGTACGTGGTACAATCCTCCTCTCAGCAATAACTCAGACTCTCAGCTAGTGGCTACCTCCTCAATCGGAGTATATGTATAATGGACCTTACTAGATAGGTCATCATAGTTCAATCAGGAAGAGCTCACTAATACGCTGCTTCTTGCAAATTATTACGCACGATTTCATAAGAGTATTTGATAGAAATGTCGAGGTGTACGGATCGATCCATCATAGACATTGCCAAACCATAGATACATCTATTTTATTGCCGAGGCGAACGGCCCGCTCCCATGAGAGTGTGGTACATAAAACCTGCCGTGGAGTACAGCCCGATCCATCATAGTGTGCGCACTGCCGAGGGTCGAACGGCACAAACCATATATGTATCTATCCGGGCGAGGCGAACGGCCCGATCCCATTAGAATAAGAAGCTTTGACGGGTCCTTGACCCCACTCACGAATAGTCGTGTGAGTTATAGATATTTAACGGAATATTTCGATGAGAACGCATAACGCGGGAGAATTTCGTAGGAGAGTACAATTAAATCAGCGGCTTATCATGAAGCCCGTAAAATCTCTACAATAGCAAGCCTATCACTCTATACAAGTCTAGTCTCAAGTCGTGATGTAAAACAAGGGAATTTATTAGGCAAGAGATAACTCAAATAGTACAGTTATAGCATGGCGAGAACTTAAGTCAACCCGGACATAACATAAATCTAGTTATGCATAGACTCTCGTCACTAGGTGCTTGCATAGCTCCCGCAACAAGTAACACATAACAAATACATCAACTAGGGGTGGTTTCCCCCTCAGAGTTAGATAGGAGACTTACCTCGCTCCATAACTAGCTCCAAGGCCTCTAACACCTCACACCAAAGCCCGTCGATCCAAAACTATTCAAAATATATTCTAATATCCATAGTTAATCATTTTAAACAATTAACTCTGCTTGAAAAGTCTATAAAATCAACCATCGGGCCCATGTGCATGGATTCTAAAAATGTTTGAAGATAAACTTTACCCATAACACCACGAACTAATTTCCATATTTAAATCCTTATACAAATCATGTATTTAACTTGTAATAGGTGGGAATCACTTACCTTGTGTTGCTTGATATAAATATCCCCTTGAAGCTCTCCAAAATTGCCCCAACCAAGTGAAAAATGGAAAAAAGATGGGCCAAGTCCCGTTTTTATAAAACCTTACTGCCCAGCAACTTTCCATACCTACGGACACCAAACGCACCTGCGGCTCTGCACCTGGGGAAAATCCATCGCAGGTGTGGTTCCTTCCAAGCCAGGCACAATCCGCTTCTGCGGACAAATTTCGCTTCTGCGCGACTGCTTCTGCGGCCAACCACGCGCTTCTGCGCTCCCCCATGTGCGGATACCCCTCGGTTCTGCAACCCAGCAGCCTTTCTCTTTTTCTGCTTCTGCAGAGCTCCCCTTGCATCTGCGGGCTCGCAGATGCAGAAATACACTCGCATCTACGGTCATCCCAGCTAGTCCAAAGGTCACCTCTACGGCCACAGTGCCGCTTTTGCGGCTCCGCACCTGCAGCAAAACCTCGCAGGTGCGATTACACCAGATATGTTGCCACCAGCCTTTTCATAAGGCCAAAATCAATCCGTTAACCATCTGGAATCCACTTAAGGCCCCCCCGGGACCTTAACTAGATATACCAACACGCCTCAAAATATAATACAAACTTAGTCGAAGCCTTAAATTACGTCAAACAACATCAAAATCATGAATCGCGCCTCAAATCAAAACTTCATAAATTTTTCAAATTTCAAAATTTTATAGCTTGTGCCGAAACGTATCAAATCAAGTCCGATTGACCTCAAATTTTGCACACAAGTCATAAATGACTTGGCGAAGCTATTTCAAGGCTGGAATCCCAAACGAACATCGATAACATTAAAATCCACTTCAAGTCAAACTTAAGAATTTCTTAAACTTTTAAAATACCAACCTTCCATAATAAAAGCCGAAATGTTCCTGGGTGATCTGATACTCAACTCGAACATACACCCAAGTCCGAAGTTATCATACAGAATTTATTGGAACCTTCAAATCCCGATTCCGAGGTTGTTTACTCAAAAGTCATTCCTTAGTCAATTCTTTCCAACTCAAAGCTGTCGAAATCAGAATTTTCTTCCCAATTCAATTCTGAATTTTTTGAAATTCAATTCCGACCATACGTACAAGTCATAGTACCTGAAGTGAAGCTACTCAAGGCCTCAAACCGCCGAATGACGCTCTAGATGACTGGTCGGGTCGTTACATAATCGGCCTCGCATAATTCAAGGAAAATAAATAAATAGAGATAAACTATAGCAAAACAATGATTTCAAAGTAATTGAAACTATTAATAGTTCCTTCGGCTAAGCTGTAAAAAATTACTTATTTCAAAAAGCACTTATTAAAAAGCATTTCATAAAAGTATTTTTGGAGAATAGCAGTTTGTATCTAGCTAATTTATTTAAAAGTATTTTAAAGAGGAAAAAAACTTCTGTTAACCAAAAAAAAGAAAAAAGGGAAAAGAAAAACCCTTTGTCAAAATAAGGGCCTTCATCTGGAGTTCTAAAAGTTTAAGGAAAGAAATGGGGAAAGATAAGAGAACTGATTAGTTTTGTTCGAATTTATGTGAAATAAAATGTCATGTGAGATGCTCGTGACATTCTTCGGGAACTAATAGCTTGTTTGGTCAAATATTTTTGGCCAAAAGTATTTTTTTTGAGTCAAAAGTGCTTTGTTCCAAGTCAAGTTGTTTGGCCAAGCTTTTAGAAGGAAAAAAAAATATTTTTGAGTCCAAGCAGAAGCAATATTTTGAGAAACAACAAAAATAGCTTCTTCCCAAAAGTACTTTATGAGAAAAATACACTTAGAACCACTTTTTAAAAGTTTGGCCGAACATTCATTGTTGTTCAAAAGTGCTTTTCAAATTAATTAGTCAAACAGAAATTGCTTCTTATCAAAAGTTTATTTTTGAAAAGCACTCTTGAGAAAAAGACTTTTCAAAATAAGTTAATTTTAAAAGCCGGCCAAATAAGCTATAAATGGGTGAATTATCCTAATTAGTTTTGTCACTATAAGAGAAATGAGAATAAGAAAAATAAAAGTAAAAAGTCTAAAAAATAATAGTATTGTAATGACTCGACTGGTCGTTTTGAGTTCTAGCATCTCATTCTTTGATTTGAGACTTCGAGCAACGTCATATGATTCATCTTAACTACGTGTAGAGTTGATTTTGGTTTTGGAGTGGTTCGGGATTGATTTGATAAAGCGATTCTCAATTTGGAAGCTTTAGGATGGAAGGATTGACCAAGGGTTGATTTTTGAGTAAATACGTGTTTTGATAGTTCCAATAGGTTCACATATAATTTTGGACTTAGGAATATGTCCAAATGTGAATTTGGAGGTTCTTAGGATGATTTGGCTCTTTTTACCGAAAGTTGACAATTTGAAGATTTAGAGATTTCATAAGTTTGACCATGAGTTGACTTTGAGGTTATCGGGTTCGGATTATTATTTAGGACTTAGAATAGATCCATTTTGTCATTGGAACTTGTGTGCAAAGTTTGTTTCACTCCGAGTTGATTTGGTAGGATTCATACGCGTTCGATGAAGTTTAAAGGTTTAAAGGTTTAAAAGTTAAAAGAATGATCTTGATCTTTGATTCTTGATTTTGATGTCTTATATGATATTATGAGCTTTTGGATAAGTTTGAATAATATCTTTCGAATTGTTTGTAGGGTTGGATGGGGTCTCGGGAGCCTTGGGTGTAATTCAGGGTGGTTTAGGACCATTTTTTGTGATATTTGGAGCTACTGGTTTATGATGCCTCATATGTTCTTCGCGATCGCGAAAGTGTAACCGCGATAGCGTAGTGTATGTTGGGAACTGGGGCTTTTTGAATCATGTTCGCGACGAAAGATCACGTAGGCGAAGGGTCATTGCATGAAGTTCTTCGCTTTCGCATATTTTGGGACCGCATTCGCATAGAGCGATTGGGAGTTGGGAGCAATGTGTGTCTTGCTCGCAGGGCACGTCGCATTTGCGCAGTGTTGGGCGCAATGATCATCGCGTTCGTAAGATGGGCTTCGCGTCCGCGAAGGAGGATTTTGGTCAGAGGCAGCTTTGTACTTTGCGAACGCGAGACTTTTTTTGCGTTCACCAAGGGTACTGCTAGGCAATGTATTTAAGAGTTTATTTCGGAATTTTGAGCTCACTTCTCATATTTTGAGCCTTAGACTTCGAGAATAGAGAATCGGAAGAGCAATTTCACTACTACCTTGGGGGTAAATGATTTCTACTTGATTTTTAACAATATATCTTGTTTTCCCGTGGATTATTACACATAGATTTTGTGATTTGAAAGAGAATTGGCTATAATTTTGAAGTGGTGAAAATTGGGGATTTGGAAGCCGATTTGAAGTCAGATTTGGATGGAACTTGTATATTTGGACTCGTATTGTAATCAGTATTCGGAATTTGTGGGTTTGTCGAGTTCTTGGATGCGGGACCATATTGATTTTTTGGTTGACTTTGTTTATTTGCATAAGGATCGAAGCTTTCTTGTTTGGGGTTGTTTCCTATGGTTTTGTTTGATGTTACTAATTTGTTTTGGGCTATATTCGAGTCGATTCGGAGCCCGATCCGCGTGGGAAGGTATTTTTAGAATATTGATTTGGCTTGTTTTAGGTAAGAATATAGCATAACTTTGGTTGAGGGAACTTTTTCTAATATTTGATATTATTTGCTACATGTGGGAGGTGATATATATATGAGGTTATGAGCGTAAATACATGTGCCATGAGTATTTATGCTCGGGGTAGATTCTAGATTATTCTATGACTTGGTTGGTTGTGTGTTCTTGATTCCATGTGTTATTCTATTAAATGACTACGTGAGCATAATAAACCAACCTAGAGCTAATGTTAAGACTGTTGGTGCCTTAGCTTGAATATGAAGAACTAATCTTGAGATTTGATACTATACTTGCCTCGGACATAGTCACATGTATGTTATGAACACACACTCATAGTTGTCGCCCTTGTGTTGTGCCTTGAATTGAACGTGTGCTCCCTGTGATATCTGTGTGATCCTTTGACTATAGAGGTTTATCATTTTCAAGCTAGAGATCATGATTTAGAATTATCATTTTCTAAATTGGCCAAGTTGGCATTCGTGAATCATTGCTAAATTGATTAAGCCATAGTCATGCTTTATATGTTGAACCTTTATCCGTATTTATTTATTTTCATGTTCTTGTGCACTTTGTTGATAAATTATACATGTATGTCTTTGATGATAATTTGACTTATTGCATTGTGGTGATTATGGCACATGTGGATATGTTGAGCAGATTGTTTGGGTGTTGGCACTAGATTTTTGTCGTGTGATTGTGATTGATATTATTATTATTGTCTGGGTACGGAGCGATAAGGGTGGATATTGACATTCCGGAGTGATAAGGGTGAATATTGTCATTCTAGATCGATAAGGGTGGATATTATTATTGTATCAGGATATGGAGCGATCAGGGTGAATATTGTTATTTTGTCGGAGTACGGAGCGATAAGGGTGAATATTATTATTGTGATAAGAGGGTGACATTCTTGTTTGTGCAAGTGAATTTTGTATGTGTTGGCATGCATTTTACATGCTTTCCTTGGTTGCTATTAACATGCTATCTTGTGCCGCTGTTGTATTTGACGATTTGGTTGTAAAGATGGGTTTTCTCTTTGTTGGGTAGTTATCTCATGTTGTGGAGTTGCCGATAACGTATCAAATTGATGTGATAAGAAAGTTGTCATCATGGATTGATATATTGAATTCTTGTAAAGTTCTCACGAGCATATTGTTTGGCAATTAATATAGAATTGGGCCATTATTATGCACTGACACACTATGGTTAGGGCTGTTCATGGTTCGGTTTGGATCGGTTTTTTCCTAAAAAGAAACCAAACCAAGTAAGTCAGTTCTTCAAATATTGAAACCAAACCAAACTAATTAAGTCAGTTTTTTATCGATTTGATTTTTGTCGGTTTTAGTCGGTTTTTTCTTTTATTTATCGGGTTTTCTTAAATATGAGACATACACTACCAAACACATATTCCGGAGACCACATTTTCAACGTAGAACTATCAAACCAATTGCTCTTTGAGAAATCTATCATTTACCGAGATATATTGATGATAATTGAATCAACTAGTGATGAATAATTTAAGTACTCAATTAAAATTCAATTACTTTTAACATGAAATAAATTGTTGTACTTAGCAAAAGAAAATTACCAATCAAACTAGATATAAAAAGAATTAGATTATTATAATAGCAAAAAACTAGACTAAAAATATAAACGACTAATATATAGCATAAAATTTTAGAAACTTTATACATATATATATATATATATATATATATACATATATATACATACATATATATATGTGTGTGTGTGTGTGTGTGTGTGTGTGTGTGTGTAATAATAAATTCAAATAGCTACTTCTATAGTCGGTTGGTTCACAATTAAAATTCAATTACTTTTAACATGAAATAAATTGTTGTACTTAGCAAAAGAAAATTACCAATCAAACTAGAATATAAAAAGAATTAGATTATTATAATAGCAAAAAACTAGACTAAAAATATAAACGACTAATATGTAGCATAAAATTTTAGAAACTTTATATTAAATATATATATACATACATACATATATATATATACATACATATATATATACATATATATATATATATATATAGGTGTAATAATAAATTTAAATAGCTACTTCTATAGTCGGTTGGTTCAATTTTTTCGGTTATTTTTTGATTAAAACCAAAACCAAACCAAATTTGATCAGTTTTTAAAATTTAAAACCAAAACCAAACCAAATCTAAAAAGTATTTTTTTTTTTGGTCGAGTTGGTTAGATTTTTGGTTTGGTTCGATTTTTTGAATTTTTATGAACACCCCTAACCATGGTTATGTTTGAGCATTTAAGCACATCTATTTGGTGTAAGTCCCTTATTGTGTGGGGTTAATACAAGTTAGAAATTTCATGATGCTTGTAATTGGCAGAATCGATTTATTTTCGTTATCTCAATTGTGCACTCTTACTTTTCGCTATCCATTATTCTGTGAATGCTTTCTTGGATTTTTCTATGTGTTATATATGTTTTTGAGCTGTATAGGTTATGTGAGTATCTTTTAAATTTAAAAATCTCGTCACTACTTCATCGACATTAGTCAAGATATTTATTGAATACTTGGGGTCGGTTGTACTCACACTATACTTCTTCACCTTGCGTGCAGATCTTGAAGCTGAGTAGCTGTGGAAGACGAGGCCTTGCATTGGAGACTGACCAGCATTCCAGATTCAAGTTACCTCTTGTTCATGGTAGTTTAGGACTTCTTTTCTGTTTATGTAATAAAAAATATTGTATTTATTCTCTTATCAGTTTCATAAATCTAAATCATAGTGGTGAATGACTTGTAGTACCAGTCCTTGAGATAATTGTATTGAATTTTTTACATTTTTTAATTATTAAAATTGATGATTTCTCATTATACTTGTAACTTATACTGTTTAGTTTACCTAGCTAGTTGGGTTAGGTGTTATCACGACTAGGTGGGGTCTTAGGTCGTGACAAGTATTTAATATATTTAAAAATAAAAATTAAAAAATAAAAAAGTTATAGAAGCTTATAATTAAATAGTATAATTACTACTAAATCTTACCCATCCCTTGAGAATTAAACACTATAATTGTACCTCCACACTTTCACTCAATTTCATGCTGATTAAGTAATTACTTAGCGAAACAACTATCTCAAACTATATATTCTCTTCGTTTCAATTTAGATGAGGTAGTTTGACTCGGTACGGAGTTTAAAAAGAAGAAAACTTTTAAAATTTGTAATCTTAAAAGCTTAATGGGTAAAAGCTTTGTGGGGCCATGACATTTGTATTGTTATAAAAAAAATTTCATTAAGGATAAAATGGACAAAATGAAGAATTTAAAATTAAATATTTTTAAATTTAAAAATATGTCATTTATTTTGAAACAGACTAAAAAAAAATTACCAAATCTAATTTGATACGGATAAAGTCAATCACACACAAATTTAATTCCCAAATTGCTTTCCAAACATGCTCTAAAAGGAAAGGAGATGTCGGGAAAAAATAAAAGTAAAGTTAAAAGTGATAAGTGGTTTTTTCCCCCAAAAGAAAGCATCCAATTTCAAACCCAAAATTCTCCACTCTTCTAGAACCTACTTTTTCTCTCCCGAATTTTAGAACCTTCTTTTGTCTGATCAAAACAGGGAAAGAAAAGAAATTCTAGATTCTCCTTGACGACTTGCCGTGTGGTTTTTCCTAACTTAGTATGGTATTTGATTTCTTCGCCGTATCGTTCTCCTAATCCGTTGCCACAATTGATTTCTTCCATCTATAAATACGCTGCATTGACCCTCTTTTTCTCCATATACTAGCCATCTAGCTTTGTTATTGATAGTTTGACACATTCCTCTGAAAATCAAGCAATCCATTCTCAAGGTACGATAACTTTTCTCCTCTTTTGAATTCCTTAATTTGATTGTTTTTCATATTTCAGTTGCTTTAACTGAATCTAGTTGCATTTGTTTGTTCAATATCTGAATTGGAATGATTTTTGTTAAAATATTTTGTAATGGATTCCGTATGAATAATCAATCAATAGGGATGAACGTTTTTTGAGGGATAAGGAAAAGTCTTTATAGTAATGTATGATCTATTGTATTAATTTCCTATTTCAGTAAATTTTAGTTTAAGATCCATCGAAAAACAGTATTTTGAAGAATTCACTCTGCAACTTAACCTAATCAGCAGAAAATTCAAGATATTTCGTAGTATTATAGGGTCAATAGATTCTTATTAACGAATGAAATATGCATTTTGTTGGAGGAAGAACAGAATTCGGAAGAATTGCCTAAAAAGTG
Organism: Nicotiana obtusifolia; assembly: GCA_002018475.1. Classification (NCBI taxonomy): domain Eukaryota; kingdom Viridiplantae; phylum Streptophyta; class Magnoliopsida; order Solanales; family Solanaceae; genus Nicotiana; species Nicotiana obtusifolia. Next base: position 5,057 of record MCJB01051452.1, on the reverse strand, counting down.
ACTCTATTTGTATAGAAGTTTGTGTAGCAGCTGTGATATTTCAAGGGATCTTATATAGGAGTTTGGTTCGATTAATACAGATGCAGATCTTTGTTAAAACCCTAACTGGAAAAACCATCACACTGGAAGTTGAAAGCTCGGACACCATAGACAATGTTAAGGCGAAAATACAAGACAAGGAGGGTATCCCACCGGATCAGCAGAGGCTGATATTTGCAGGGAAGCAACTGGAAGATGGGCGTACTCTCGCAGATTATAATATTCAAAAGGAGTCAACTCTCCACCTAGTTCTCAGGCTAAGGGGTGGAATGCAAATTTTTGTTAAAACCTTGACTGGGAAAACAATCACATTGGAAGTCGAAAGCTCGGACACGATTGATAATGTTAAGGCCAAAATCCAAGATAAGGAAGGTATTCCGCCAGATCAACAACGTTTGATCTTTGCAGGAAAACAGCTCGAGGATGGACGGACTCTCGCTGATTACAATATTCAAAAGGAGTCAACACTCCACCTTGTTCTTCGTCTCCGTGGTGGAATGCAAATCTTTGTTAAAACCTTAACCGGGAAAACCATTACATTGGAAGTTGAGAGCTCGGACACAATTGATAATGTTAAGGCGAAAATCCAAGATAAGGAAGGTATCGCGCCAGACCAGCAGAGGCTGATTTTCGCTGGGAAGCAATTAGAAGATGGAAGAACGCTGGCTGATTATAACATCCAGAAGGAATCCACCCTTCACCTAGTTCTCAGATTGAGAGGTGGCATGCAGATCTTTGTGAAGACGTTAACGGGGAAGACGATCACGTTGGAAGTGGAGAGTTCTGATACCATTGACAATGTGAAGGCCAAGATACAGGATAAGGAGGGTATCCCACCAGACCAGCAGAGACTGATTTTTGCAGGGAAACAATTGGAAGATGGGAGGACTCTTGCTGACTATAACATTCAAAAGGAGTCAACACTCCACCTAGTCCTTCGCCTTCGTGGTGGAATGCAAATCTTTGTTAAAACCTTAACGGGAAAAACCATCACATTAGAAGTTGAGAGCTCAGACACGATTGACAATGTGAAGGCAAAGATTCAGGATAAGGAGGGCATTCCACCAGACCAGCAGAGGCTTATCTTTGCTGGGAAGCAGTTGGAGGATGGTAGGACACTTGCTGATTACAATATTCAGAAGGAGTCTACTCTCCATCTTGTGCTGAGGCTGAGGGGTGGATTCTAAGCTTGTTATATGTTTTTCTGACTTACTCTTGATGTATGTTTTAGTTTTATTACTTCTGCTACTGTGCAAAGGCATCTACAAGATGTCAATGCTGTGAAGTGTGAATGGACTATTGTTTCTTTAGTGGAATTTGATGTTGTTTCTTGTTTATTCCTTTATGACATTTGCCTTTTTGAATTACCGGGATCTGATTTGCAGCTACAAAATCATAATATGAACATACAGCCTTAAGACTGATGGAACCATTTTTTTTTTTTTTTTAATCAAATCCACTAGGCATCATGCTTAGCGTTAATTTTCATATATATAGCATAGAGTACAGTAATGGAGGGGATATAAACTTTACCTTCTGATAGAAAAGATGTGCACTCTTGGCCATCCAAGCTTGACGACCAAGTATGCCTAAATAACTATGATGGGTTAGACCTATGATGATGTAATGATTGTCTATCTTATAACATCGATAGACAGTCACATATACAAAAATAGTGTAAAGTGAATCTAGGTCAACTATACAAAAAAGTACATGTGTTCCTAAATCTACTAAGTGAAAGATTTGAAATAGTATTCTCCCTGTACGATAGGATCTATTTCTAGCAAAAAAAGGGGCTTCTAAGTGATGTGTCATAAAAAAGAGATAGCAGTCTTCAATTTTGCTTTAACATTGATAGCAAAGAAAGCGAAGTTGAAGATGGCTAGCAAAGGATGAACATGTAACTGGGGGTTGGTGCTGACAATGTCTGATGTTCTGAATGCATACTAGCATGGTTAGATTGACTGGTGTGCTTTGAGGCTGCTGCATTCCTTAGAGTCTTTATGTATGTGTATATGCTGTTTCTGAGTGTCCTGTGTTTCTGAGTGTCGTAGCTTCTGATGTTGTGTGGAACCATTTGAAATAGCTTAAACGTGATACCAAATTCTGTGCTTGTATACTGCAGAAGAGGGGCTGAGATAACGAGCCTGGATTTAACTTTGTGGCTTTTCTACCTAACTCTGGTTTCGTCATAGGCTTTTATTCAAGTTTGTGGCCAACATATCAGTATTTGTGAATTCGAACTTTTGAAATATTTTAAAAACTTGTCTAACGAGTATTGCAAGTGAAATAATGTGTATTCAAATATTATTAGCCGGATAGTTCACCAAAATGTTTGTACAATTGTTCATTATGTGAATTTCAGTTTTAATAGAATTTGAGGTGGAAAACTTTGTTTGAGGAATATTTAAGGGAAATTGATGTTCAAATACATTTTCTCCAAATACTATTTTTCTATTACAATTTCGAGTACTTAACTCTTTTATAACTTCAGAAAATACCACTCCTAATTCCTTGTTTCACAAATCTCTGAAGTACTTTTTTTAATAGGACGTTGTATGCAAGCATTTCGAGAAAACAAGTTCTTATTCAAGTACAGTTAACGTTCAAATGCTCTCTTTCAATTCCAACAGCACTCTTTCTCTTCTATCTCGATTGAGTACTCTTTCTTTTCCAAATCTCAAACAATTATTGTCCAAATTCTACTTATTACTTTTGTATGGTTTCTTCTGTACTTTAGCATTCATGTTTTTTTGGTAACCATGTCAATATTACCACTAACAAAACAGATCCTTACACTTAAAGAACACCCGATCTCGCAAACATGCAAAGATCAAGCCTCCAACAAACAAAACAAAGAGAACTAATTACATTTGCAACTTCTGCACAAAACTTCTACATCTATGAGCTCGCTTAGTTGTTCTAAGTATGTCTACTCTAGCCAAAATCTCTCTTTTTATCTGTATAACTATCTCTATCGCCTGTACATGTGTTCCTTTAAACAATATCGAGTTTTTGGCCTTCCAAGTATGGTAAGTCATTGCCCCCCAAGTTGCTAACCAACTCCTTTTGGAACTACTTCCATTTTTCTTTTTGATGATCAGCAGAACCGTCTTCAAGTCTCCCTGTTACTCCACCTCTCTCTTAACTTCCTGGAACTAACACTAAACAAGTAACTAGCTGTCTCAAGAACTTGGCAGTTACATAAACAACGGTTCATCTCCACCACATGTATATTCAACTTCACCAATCTTTCTTTAGTGAGCAATCTATTTTGAACACCTAGCAACATAATAAATATGTGCTTAGGTTGTGCCACCCAAGTCCAGATTAGCTCAGTAATGTCCAACTTATTTTGATCACTTCTTAGCTCCATGTAACTCCTAATGATAGAGTAATCTCCCCTTGGAGTGAGCCTGTATCTGCCATGTATATACCAACTGTGCAATTTGTCGGTTAATGCCATGTGTTGCGGAAGTCGGATATATAGAGACTGATTAAATCATAATTACTATATTAAATGTAGATAATAAATAGTGAATGAGACAATAATAAAAAGCACATTAGAAATTAACGAGGTTCGGAAAAATTTAATTTTTGCCTAGTCCTCGGACAATCAACTCAAACTTTATTTCACTCCAAAAATACAAGTGAAATACTACAAGAGAGAAAGAAGATTCAAATGCCTTAAAAGATAAGGCAGCAAGTGAGAGATGCTTACAAATGAACAAAACCCTTGCTATTTATAGAAGGGAAATGGTCTTAATAATGTCATGCATGACATCACATTAAGTGTGATCATGCAATGTAAATGCATGAAAAAATGCATCTACCAATTTCCTCCTAAAAGGAGGCTTCCAAATGTTCACACTAGTTCACATTAATCTTGTCAAATTCAACAAATCTCCACCTTGGCAAGATTCCACTCTTTCAGTTTTCTCTCACTGATAAATTCTGATTGTATCTTCAACTTCAATCTTCAACAATGTTGATCAAGTTCAAACAATGTTGAAACTTGATCGCAGTCACTACTTTTGTTAGCATATCGGCAGGGTTATCTGTAGTCCGAATTTTCTGCACCGTGGCTCCACCTTCTTCTATAATATCTCGTACAAAGCGATATCGGACATCATTGTGCTTCGTCCTTGCATGATAAACTTGGTTCTTTGCTAATTGGATAGCACCTTGACTATCACAAAATAGTGTGATATTTTCTTGACCAATACCAAGCTCTCTAAGCAACCCCTGAAGCCAAATTGCCTCCTTTACAACCTCCATAATTGCCATGTATCCTGCCTCACACTACTAGAAAACAGCATTTTTGGGACCAAAAATTAGGGACCAACGTTGGTCTGCCACTAAAAGCGACCAACAATGGTTGCCAATTTAGAAAAAAAAACGAAAAAAAAAAACTTAAAGCAATTAGCGACCGAAGTTGGTCGCAAACTGGTAGCTAAATTCGTCAACATTTTGGCCGGACTGGTCAGACCAATTTAGTCAAAGAAAATTCACAATTTGCGACCAATTTTGGTCGCAATACTGGACCCAGGTTTAATATTAGCAACCAATGTTGGTCGCTTGTTGAAGGGAAAATTTATGGGGAGATAAGCGATCAACTTTGGTCGCTTATCTGGAATATTAAAATAAATCAGATTTTATTTTTTCGACCAACCTTGGTCGCTTATTGGAGGGAAATTTTACGGGAATATAAGCGACCAAAGTTGGTCGCTTATCTGAAAAATTAGAATAAATCAGATTTTCTTTTGGGGACCAACGTTGGTCGCAAAAATAAAAGTATATATATTTGCGACCAAAGTTGGTCTCTTTCTTGTTAACATTTTACCAAAATTAAACTCAATTTTGTATTTACTGCATGTCTAAATAATATAAATGTAAGCCATTAATGCTTTTGTAATACAAGCGATTAATATGCAGTTAAGTGTATTACGGAGCGTGCGTGCAATACATTTAGTATATATATACTATATATACTATATATATATATATATATATATATA
>MCJB01051451.1:38541-53568 GCA_002018475.1 Nicotiana obtusifolia | reverse complement strand
TATATATATATATATATATATATAATTTTGAAATAAAGAGGGTAGGAATCAGATTGGGCCAATGCCTTAAAACATACATTGAGCCCAATTAAAATCGGACCAGCCCAAAAGACCCCTTTCTTTCTTAAGTCAAGATCGAATCTGAGCCGTTGATCTAAAATGATCCAACGGCTAGGAATTAACCTCCCATGCCTTATATACCCAAAACCCAACCCTAACCCTAAAAACATTCCCCCCATGCCGCCGCACCCCTCTTCTTCTAGGTTTTTTCCGCCGCTGCCATCCACCCCTAAACTCGTCCAAACTCGGACGAGTTCATCTCCATAGTCTGTGGTCCCCCTCTCCTTCTCCACGTGTCCCTAACTATAACGAACATCTGACAAAAATCTTTCATCCCTTTGTTCTCACGCGTTTTTATTGATTTGGAGGACCAATTTCGGATAAATGGGGACAGTGGATTGATTTGCAATCAATCCTCGCCTTCCATCTGTCCCGAGTTGGTTCTAGAAAACGATTCTAAAGATTTTCAGATTTTGGGGGGAATTTTTTTTCTTTATTTTTTTCGGGTTTCTTAGGGGAAAAGGAGGAGGTTCTAGAGGCCACATATATATTGGGTGGTATCTCGGAAAAGGGGGGGGGGATTCGGATTTTTCAGTTTTTTCAGATTTTGGGAATTCTGGATTTTCCTTCTTGATTTCTGTTTTTTTAGTTCATTCAAAAGAAAAATTTAGGTTTCTTCTTCTTCTTTGTTTTTTTTTTTAGCAATCCAGAAAAACAAAAAAATAACAGTGAGTCCATTCGAAATTTGAACTTTGTTTCAAAAATCAGAACCAAAAAAAAAAACATAATTTATATTTCAAATAAAGGAGGATTCAGTTTTGGTATTTCTATTTCGGAATCGGAATTCGACTATGGAGTTTAGTCGAGGTTTGTCATGGAGTTGAAGTCGTCTCTCGAGGTCATCCCGCGGTTCCTTTTAAGTCCGGGATTTCAGTAGCGGATTAGTTTTCTTTCAAGCGTGCTGCCTGGTTTACTGCTGATTGTAGCAGATTTTTACCTCGAAGGGAAATCGCAATTTCAGTTTTCGGGTTCATACCTCATCCTCTACTACTTTATATGAATCCGAATACTAGGTTAGTATAATTTGAATGATTTTACTTTCTATGCTTTGAATGTTCTCAGCTTCTTTTACATGTTGAAGTATCTTTCCATTTCATATTTGATTAGTTTAAGATGAATCCATTCGCTGGTTATGTTTGCAAATCTGTCTTCAGTTGCTTGTGAGTACTGGCCGTGTTTGTATCTTCTATGATGTGGATTGGTATCACTGTTTTGTTAAATTGACGAAATATGTGGCAGATTTTGGAAGTAAACTAATAGCACCATATGCATCACCAACATGAAAGAATACATAAAGTAATTCAAAGTTTTGATAATGTTTAAGCTAAACTACTTGAAGTTTCATTTTTGTTCGATGATGAGGCCAAAAAACTGTTCTGTCTCTGATGAAAAATAGAGCTCAGAACATATACATAGTCACTTTGGATAATTATACTAGCTGCCTGTCCTAAAACTCCAAATGATCGACGATGAAGATAACATTACAACGTTATGGATTTCTGAAATTAACTGCTTTGCGGGTTAGCACTATTTTTTTTCCCCCTTTTGACTTGTTTTCTCTGGTTTTGGGAATTGTTAATGATCAGAGAAATCCTTCCACTCTAGTTATTTTGAGAACTTTTTGATTTTGTTGTGAGTGGAGGAGAAAAGAAACTTGCTGGTTTGGAGGGATTGAATGATTCTTTTTTTTGGGTTGTAGTTTTGTCAGATTTTATGTGCATCCCCTTTATGACTTACGTATTTTTTTGTGAATTGGGCCGTGGGAGGGGGTTGAACGATAAGGATGAAAGGTTAAGTTTATATTGTTAATTATCTTGCTTTAATAGTTAATCGATAGTAGCATGTTTAGGCCGACCACACTTGGGTAGGCAATATTAGGACGTTTTATTAATTTTTGAGGTTCGAGGTCGTTCCTTTAGTTAAATTTATTCGCGGAATGCCCCGAAGGACTTGTGTATATTATATTCCGGGGAATGCCCCGGGGTATTTGTATTTGGAGGCCTAAATTAAAACTCATAGTATTTTAGTTTTAATCTTATCTTACTTGTATTAGGTGGGAACGACCTTGAACCTCCTGCGTGTTTTTTCTCTTCTGTGTTTGTTTTTATCTCAATTCGAATATTCTAAAAGCCAACTAAATTGAGTACGCAATCGTGAATTTTCACGGGACTCGGGGAATGCCTAACACCTTCTCCCCGAGTCAAATGAACCCCCTTATCCAAATCTCTGGTACGAGCTTGACTTTGAGTCTAAGTTCTAGAAACGGTGGCCTGACACACCGGAATCAATCGTCAGGTGGCGACTCTAAATTTATTTTTGTCACTATAAAAATTAAAAACCCTTTTTTTTTGAGTTTTTTATTAGATATTTTAAAAAAGGTTTAGTAAAGTTTCGCGAAAAAAGAGGAGTGACAATCACAACCCTGGAATACTTGACTCTACTGAATAAACAACAATCAGCTAGTTACTTGATAATTTAGTTATTACTTAGAATTGTAGTTTAGCATAATTAAACCCTTGAACTCGAATGTAGCTTGACGGAATAACAATATTGGTGTGTTAGTGAGTAGTTGATATAAGTCCCTGTGGGTACGATATCTGGACTTTCAAATCCTATATTACTTGTCGGCCACGTATGCTTGCGTGTGCGTTTGGGAGCAACAAGTTTTTGGCGCCGTTGCCGGGGACTTAAAAATTAGCTAATTTGTCGACTTAAGATTTTATTAGTTATTTGATCAAGTTTTAATTCTCAGTTTACTTTGTTTGTGTTAACACAGGCTCTTCTCTTGAATGCGGAGGAGTAGAAGCGCAAACAATCTCCTTCCTTTTGATCTTGAAATTGAACGGACACTTCATAGAGTGAGGAGAGAGGTCGAAGCTAGAACTGGAATAGAAAGAGAGTTGGACATCGTAGTTCAACCACAACCAATAGAGATGGTAGGTAATGCAGAGCGTGCAGTGATAGAAGCCGCAAGGCCTAATCTTGCTAATATGACTCAGGCTATTGTGAAACCTGAGATCATAGGGCATTTTGAACTCAAATAGTACATGGTACAGCTGATTCAGTCCACAGGGCAATATGTGGGTCTATCTCATAAAGACCAGCAAAGGCACATTCAAAACTTCTTGGAAATTACGGACACCTACAATTATCCGAACGTTTCCAAGGATTATGATAGGCTGACACTTTTTCCCTTTTCACTGCTGGGGTAAGCGAAGGAGTGGTTGCAGAAAGAGCCCGCAAACTCAATCCACACTTGGGACGATCTAGCAAGGAAATTCTTAATAAAATTTTTCCCCACCAAGAAGACAAAGTCATTGAGGAGTCAAATTCTTAGGTTCGAACAACGGGATGGAGAGACACTTCGTCAAGCCTCGGAAAGGTACAAGAAGCTGCTCAGAGATTGCCCGCATCATTGCCAGACTGATGAGGTATTGGGACACACTTTTGTTGATGCATTAGATGAGGCCTCAAAGATGAATTTTGACTCAGCTTGTTGAGGTAGTTGCATGGAGAAACCATATAGTGAAATTCAACTCTTGCTGAATAACTTCACTGCTAATGATCATAACTGGCAAGAAGATGGGGATTCACGCAAGCAAGTAAACAGAAGGCAGTCGGGTTGATTGAGCTTGATGACTTCTCGGCCATGAGAGCTGAGATAGAAAAATTGGCAAACCAGATGAATAGAATGACAATGCAACAGGGACAATAGATGAAACATGTACAACAGATGTCTCTTTGCTGCGAACTATGTGGTGACAACCATATGAGTGACATGTGCCCCACGAATCCAGAATCTATATACTATGTGGGACAGAACAGTAAGGGTCCAATGAATTAGAATGACCAATATGGGAACACTTATAACCCAAATTGGAGGAATCATCCCAACTTCTCATGGGGTGGAAATCAGCCGAATCAGAATCATTATAGACCCCAAGGAAATTTTAATCAACCTCAGAAGCAACCTCAACAGGTAGAAGAGAATGGGAATGAATTGTTGAAACAGTTGTTGCTTGACAATAAACAGTTCAGGACCGAATATCAAGCCCTCACCACAACAGTGAGAAATTTGGAGCGTCAAATGGGACAGCTTGCCGGTGCTCAAAGCACTAGGCCAGCTGGAGCTCTTCCAAGTGACACTAAAGCAAATCTTAGGGCGCCAATTGATGCCGTGTCGTTGAGGAATGGGAGACAACTAGAAGAAGTTCAGTCTAAAAAGAGGAAACAGGTGATTTTTAATGAGAGGCCAACCACTATAGAATCGACATCAGAGAAAGCTAAGGAACCAGAGAAGCCAACTGGAGAGGCGGTGGCTGAGCAACCCCCACAATTGGTTGCAAGGCCACCACCTCCATTCCCTCAAAGATTGCAAAAATTAAGAGATAATGCTGCATACACAAAGTTTCTTGATATTTTGAAGCAGGTGCAAATTAATATTCCATTGGTTGACATCTTACAAGAAGTACCCAAATATGCAAAGTACATCAAGGACATTGTGCCTAATAAAAGGAGGCTAACCGAGTTCAAGACTGTGGCACTTACTGAGGAGTGCAGTTCCAGAATTCAAGGTAAGTTGCCTCAGAAATTGAAGGATCCAGGTAGTATCACTATCCAAATCTCGATTAGGAAACATGTTGTTGGGCGAGCTTTATGTGATCTTGGAGCAAGCATCAATTTGATGCCGCTATCGGTGTTCAGACAATTGGGGTTGGGTGATCCACGCCCAACGACAGTTATCTTACAGTTAGCTGATCGCTCCGTTGCTCATCCTGAGGGAGTGATTGAAGATGTGCTAGTTCAAGTGGGTTCTTTCATATTCCCTGCTGATTTAATTATCCTGGACTACGAGCCCGATCAGGAAGTCCCATTTATTTTGGGGCGTCCATTCTTAGCCACGGGCCGAGCTATTATTGATGTTTGCGAAGGAAAGATGACGATGAGAGTAGGTGACCGAGTAGAGGTATTCAATGTTTATAAAGCGCTCAGGTTGCCAACCCACTATGAAGAATTATCTATGATCTCTGTGGTGGAGAGTGATTCCACATCATTAGTGCCCTATATGAGCCCTGTAGATCTTGTTGAACGAGTATTGATTGGGGATGTGGAAAATAGTGAAGATGAAACGATGGGAAAAAATGAGCAAGTACTGGATATGTCCTGCAGTTATGTCCAGGGGTTCAGAAAATTTGAAGAATTGGAAAGGCCTGTCACTCTGACCCTTCCCAAGCCATCTATTGAGGAGGATCCAAGGCTTAAACTCAAACCACTTCCAGCGCATCTGCGCTATGCTTATTTGGGGAACTCTGAGACACTGACAGTGATTATTTCATCCAGCTTGACCAGCACTCAAGAAGAAAAATGGCTCAGAGTCCTCCGCGAGTATAAAAAGGCCAGAGGTGTATGATGGCTATTTTCACCGATATGGTGGAAATATTCGTGGAAGTGTTTATGGATGATTTTTCAGTCTTTGGGTCCTCTTATGATGATTGCTTGAGGAATTTAAACAAGGTGCTACCCGTTGTGAAGAAACAAATCTGGTACTGAATTGGGAAAAGTGTCATTTTATGGTACAAGAAGGCATCGTGTTGGGTCATAAAGTATCTAGGACCGGCATTGAAGTTGATAAAGTTAAGGTGGAGGTGGTTGAAAAATTACCTCCACCTATTTCAGTGAAGGGTTTCCGGAGTTTCTTGGGACACGTGGGTTTCTATCGGCGCTTTACTAAAGATTTCTCAAAAATTGCCACTCTTTTGTGCAGGCTGCTTGAAAAAGATGTAACTTTCAACTTTGATGATGCTTGCCTCAAGGCATTTGAAGAACTTAAAAAGAAGTTGGTGACTGCTCCCATTATAGTGGCACCTGATTGGTCCTTACCATTTGGACTTATGTGTGATGCGAGTGACCTTGCTATTGGGGCAGTGCTAAGACAGAGGAAGGACAAGGTGTTTTATTCCATCTACTATGCGAGTAAGACTCTTGATGATGCACATCTGAATTACACCACCACGGAGAAGGAGTTGTTAGCTGTAGTGTGGGCCTTTGAGAAATTTCTGGCATACTTGGTGGGAACGAAAGTCATAGTCCATACCGATCATGCAGTAATCAGGTATTTGTTTACAAAATCTAAGGCTAGATTGATGCGCTGGGTTTTATTGTTGCAGGAATTTGATGTAGAAATACGAGATCGAAAGGGGACAGAGAACCAAGTAGCTGACCATCTATCATGGTTAGAAAATCACGATCACGTAGAGGAGGTTGGCCAAATTAAAGAAGTATTTCCTAATGAGCAGCTTTTTGCTATAACCCATAACCCTCCCCCATGGTACGCAGATTATATGAATTATCTTGTGAGTGAGGTACTTCCTCTCGAAATCAAATCCGAACCTAGAAAGAGGTTTTTACATGACGTGAACTTCTACTACTGGGATGAGCCCTATTTATTCAAGCAATGTGCTGATCAATTGATGAGGAGATGCATTCCTGAAAAAGAGGTGGAATTAGTATTGTATGATTGTCACGCATCACCTTATGGGGGCCATCACGGAGGAGATAGAACAGCTGCAAAGGTGCTACAATCTGGTCTCTTTTGGCCGACCTTATTTAAGGATGCCCATGCATTTGTTAAGAAGTGTGACCAATGTCAGAGAACGGGAACAATCACAAGGAAGCATGAGATGCCTTTAAATAACATTATAGAAGTTGAGCTTTTTGATGTGTGGGGGATAGATTTTATGGGGTCATTTCCACCGTCCAGAGAGAACAAATACATTTTGCTAGCAGTTGACTACGTGTCAAAATGGGTGGAGGCAATTGCTTTGCCAACAAATGTTGCCATGGTGGTAGCTGCGTTTGTGAAAAAGACCATTTTCTTAAGATTTGGGACTCCACGTGCTTTAATCAGTGATGAAGGGACGCATTTTTGCAATCGATTGTTGAATAACCTTCTAGCTAAATATGGAGTTCGCCACAAAGTTACTACAGCATATCATCCACAGACAAGTGGGCAAGCTGAGGTGTCAAACAGAGAAATCAAGCAATTATTAGAGAAGACGGTGAGTGTGAATAAGAAGGATTGGGCTGCAAAGTTGGATGATGCCCTCTGGGCATATAGGTCACCATATAAAACGCCAATTGGAGAGTCCTCTTACAAGCTAGTTTATGGGAAAGCATGTCACTTACCCGTTGAACTGGAGCACAAGGCATACTGGGCTATTAAGAAGCTGAACATGGACCTTGAGGCCGCAGGCGAGAAAAGACTTATGCAGTTGAATGAGTTAGATGAGTTCAGGCTGCACTCTTATGAAAATGCTAAGCTATATAAAGAAAAGACAAAAAGATGGCATGACAAACATATCAAGCCGCGTTACTTTGAGCCAGGCCAATAGGTGTTATTATTCAATTCTAGACTACGGCTCTTCCCTGGGAAGCTAAAATCGAGATGGTCAGGCCCTTTTGAGGTGGTGAGAGTCACTCCTTATGGTGCAAGCGAGCTACGAGCTTTAAATAGTGAGCGGAAATTCTTGGTGAATGGTCACAGAGTCAAGCATTATTGGGGAGGACTGATTAATCGTGAGAAGACCAAGGTTGTACTCGCTGACAAGTAAGCGAGACTCTGCGTCGTGCCGCGACGTTAAATCAGGCGCTAGTTGGGAGGCAACCCAATCTTTATCGCTTTCCTAGTTTAACTTCTTAATTTATTTTTTCAGAATAGATAGAGTATTGCACTTCATTTATAGGTATAGAAATATTAGATGTAATATATAAGGCTCGGGGAATCAGTATGTTTATTCCATAAAAAAAAAAACTTTGCGTGATCAGCGCCCAGGCCAGTGCCCCGCGCTGCCTAGGGCGCTGTAGGCAGTAAGTTTCAAGACCCCCAGCGCCAGGGAGGGCGCAAGACGCCAGCTGGGGGGTCAGGTAAGTTTTTTAAAAAAAAATTGTATTTTATTCTCAACCCATACCCATTTAACCCAACCCAAATACCCATTTACACAAATACTAATACCCATATCCTTTCCCAAACCCACCCAAACTCCAACAAACAAAAACAAAAAAAACGCCCAGCTGCTGCCCGCGTTCTTCTTCTTCTTCTTCTTCTTCTTCTTCTTCTTCACGAAATTTTTTTCAATTTTTCATTCTCTCTCGCACTCCTTCTCCAGGTATGTTCTTCTTCTTCTCTTCTATTTCTTATGTGTTTTCATTAGTAGTTATCCACACTCCCATCCCCAAGACCACTAATTCCCCATAGTTTCATCTTATAGTGTCCCACTCCTTCTTGTAGTTCTTATGACACCTTTATGGTGGGTGTGTTGTTTGGTCGAAATTTGTGTGCTTCATGTGTATTCGGAGTAGTAAACTAGAATTCCCTCTACTTCATTGAAAATTGGGAGGGCCATCATATTCCACCATTGTTTGAAATATAAGAACACATTTCATGCCCACATTGTGTTTGTTTAAATGCCTGAGTGAATATTTTTGTGAACCTGTGAAGTCTGAGTAACCAGATGCACTTGTATATGCATTTGGGCTAAGTGTGAGGTGTCTAGGGATGCATTTACAAGTTGGGGGATGTGGCTTTGATGCAGAACATGTTCTTACACCATTGCTTTTGTATGTTGTATGTTGTAGAATCTTGTAAGTTAGCCTAATTTAGCATACTCTAGTATTTGCAAAAGGTGCCGACCTTATGCCTTTAGCTAACCTTATTGAGTATTCACGTTTCCATAATCAATCATTATTGTGTAGCATGGGGAAGTCTTGAGTACCCATAGTTTTGAGGTGCAACACTTGTACTTGAGCCTTCGGTTTTAAGTGTGGGGTCATTTGATGACTTGCATGCCAACCTGAGGCATATGTCTTGAACCTTTCTCACATTCATGTTTACTTGTGTTGCAGGATATATGGCTCGTGATAGCACTAGCAAAGGCAAAGGCATTGGAAAATCCTCTACCACCTTTCCGGTGACGAAAAAGCGCAAGCAGGGAGAAAGCTCTTCACGGCCATCCAAAGGGAAACAGGTCGCCGAGGGATCTCAGCAAGTGCCATTAAGACCGAGGCCTCATTTGGACTTGGTTGATGATGCTGCTATTTCTTGGCATCGAGACTTCGTGCCGGCGGGATGATACGTCTCTGAGATGCGGATTAATACTGCAACCTTAGAGAGGAAATTCCCGAATATACTTCCCAGGTTGTGAACTCTAAGGATGGACAAGTTCTTGGAATGCCCGGGGCCTGCAAACCTGAGCATGGTACGAGAGCTGTATGCTAACTGGAATTATCAAAGCTGCACGTCACATGTACGAGGAAAGGATGTGCTGCTGGGCAGGGAATATTTGTGCGACTATTTGGGGGTTGAGAATGCCAACCCAAGGAGACTCCAGTGCTTGATCCAAAGGCCGAAATATGAGCTAATACGTCACACTCTTTATGGCGTCGATTCTAATGCTAAGTGGCTATGGAAGAAGGGCAACAAACACCTCTCCATGGTTCGCACAGACTTCAACAACACTGCCAAGGTGTGGCAGAACTTTGTGTAGGCGAGACTAATGCCGGCGGAGCACAACAGTGATTGCACTCGTGCTAGAGTGTGCCTCATCTTCTCTTTGATGACCGGCCGACCAATTAATGTCGCTGTGATCATGCTCAGTGAGATGGCCCGCACCAGGTTTGGGCGACAGATTCAGCGGTTCTTCTTTGGAAACTTACTGACTCAATATATGATGTTTCGCGGAGTGCCAGAGTATCCCGGACATGATGAGGTGGTGGAGGCGCCAGCAGGGCTTATGGACATTACATCTGTATTGGAGACATCGTCCAAACTCACCCCCGCTACTCGAATGGAGTGGGAGGAGAACTTCAACAGGTATATCTATAACGCTTTGAACTTGCTCATGAGCAGGGCCGGCACTACTGACGAGGAGCGTATGCATTTGCGCGATGACTTGTCCAGCGCGTCCAAGGAGATGTTGGGGATTTCACCTGGTAGCCCCGTTCACCCGTCAGAGGACGCCAACACTGCCAATGGATCCGATACTGAGGATGAGGATGGAGATGGTTCTACAGGGCCTATGACTTTGGTGCCTTTCGGATCGGAGGCTGATGACACCGGCACTGCTGGGGGAGTGGACTCTGATTGACAGGGAGTTTTTCTTTTCACCCTACTCTGTTTTACCTTTTTACTTGCATCAAGGGCTATGAATCGTTCAAGTGTGGGGTGGGAGGAATACATGTGTTGTAATTGTATATTAAGTATAAACTGGTTTTGTTTTGGTTCTTTTAGTAGTTCTAAAATTTTTGAAAAAACTCGGACTTTTCCCGACGATGGATCTATTGGACAATTTTCTTGAGGGATAAAGTTTGATTAAAAACACCAAAAAGATTTTTTGTTTTTTTAGGATAGTTAGGTAGTATTCCTTGGTTTTTCTTTGGGCATCGGTTCTTTTCCAAGGATGTAGCTTGAACCGGGCTCTTTAAATTCTTTGTAGGAGTAGTTTAGGACGAAACTGAGTCGTTCTGAGATACTCATTGACATGGTTGATGCTGGCACATTAGGCTATGACATACATTCTGTTTTCCTGTTTATTTGATTTGAATTGTTAAACCTAAGTAAAGTAAATCGCCTATTTTGTGATGCCTTTTCTCTGTTGTTTGACTTGTATGCCACATAGTGCAATATTGCTTAAATTTCTCAATTATGTGTGATTGCTTGACTTGAGAGTTGAACAGAACCGTCTTGATTGAGTCATGTGCAATGTATGAGTAAGGATTTTTGATTTTCTGTGCTATCCTCTGTAGTCTAGAACTTGCCCCGTGTGTTAATTGAAGCGAAATTGTAGGTTGGGCTAATCTAGGAGATGACGTAGCCATTTTCTTGCTTGATCATGGATGTGCTTGTCACATAAAAATAAATTTTTCCGTTGCTAGCCCTTTTGAGCCTATAGACCTTTCCTTTGGCACCCACATTACAAGCCATACCTCTATTTTGTTCTTAATTTGATCTTGATTGAACCTTTACCTCCTAAGGAACTTAGTCGCTAAAAGAGGTAAGGTTAGAGATTGGGGAGTAGCTTTTAAGTGGAACCATGGAAGGGCCCGTTGGTGCACTAAAGTTGAAATCAAAAGTCACTAGCCGATGAGCTTTAATGTATGGAGTGTGTAAAGAAAAGAGAAGAAAAGAAAAAAAATGATAGTGAAAGTATGTAAAAAAACACTTCCAATTCTTATTGATTTGTGCTAGTGGAATGTTAGAAGTGCTTAATTGAAAAAGAGGGCTATGTGTATAAGGCAAGTGAATTGGTTGAGAAGAAAAGGTGCTTGAATTGTGAATGTAGTGTATTAAAGTACTTAGGAGGGTTAGTCACTATTTCTAAATATATCCTACCCGTCCCTTAGCCTACATTACAACCTTAAAAGTCCTAATTGATCATAGATTTAGCTAGCTTAAATTAGTGGAGATCTACACTATGGGCAAGCTTATGGTACGACCACAGGATGCATATGAATTCTTTGTGAGAGTGAGCGAATCTTGTTCAATTGTGCGATGTCGTTAAGTTATATTCAAAAGCATATTTGAATGTGTGGACTATCTATATTCACTCTTTTGTTTGTGGTAAGGGCACATGATCTCATGAATGATTGGTAATCTTGTAAACTTTCTTGTTGGGTAAGTGCAAGAATTAGGGGTGCTTAGTGGTTGCAAGTCGACTTTTGAGGTTGGGTGGTAACGAATAGGTTGTTGAAATATATTGAATTGAAGTATTATACTTGGGTATGCTTAACGGGAAGAATGTGAGTTTTTGTGTGTTCATGCTTGCGTGCTGGTATTGATCGTGGTCAAGGGTATAGCGTGTGGTTAAAAGTTCGAGTGCTCTCCTATGATATGAAGTTTGTACATAGTTGGGAGGTTGTTAGATAGTCCCGTTGCTTGAGGACGAGCAAGAGTCTAAGTGTGGGGTGTTGATGTTTAGCTTAAAGCATATATATTTCTATGTATATTGCCTCATATTTGACTCTTGTTTCATGAAATTGGTATGTTAAATGCTAAGATTTACATTAATTTGAAGTGTTTTTATGTGTAGGAATGAATCGGGAACAATTGGGGGCGAAACGCGCAAGATTTGAGCCAAAACGAGAAAAATTGGACAAACCTGGGCATTTGGGCGCCACAGGCAGCGCCTGGCGCCACCTGTGGCGCTGGAGGCAGAGTGCAGCTGGAGGCAGCGTCCTGGTGGGCGCCTGGCGCTACCCAGGGCGCCGGTGACGAGATTTTATCCAATTTCGCCGGGACAAGATTATTTCGGCCCTAGACCTACCCAACACATATAAAAGGAAGACTAAACCTATTTTATAAAGTAGGAGACGCCACTTTGGAGGAAAAACACACACGGGATCGTGAGGAAGCGAAGAATTCTCAGTTTTCTTCAATCTTTTTCTAGTATTTCCAATTGATTCAAAACTTATGTTATTGTGTGATTATATTATGAGGGACTAAACACCCATTGTTCTGGGGTTGTGATTAGCCATGAATATTGTTGTTTAAAGTTAACTTAACCTTGATTATAATTCACTAACATATGGTTGTTTCTTCAATTCTGTGTTTAATTGCTTAATTGTCTGGCCAGCAGTTAGGTTCTATTTACTATCTATGCTATGCTTGGGAAAGTTGTGTTTAGATTAGAGAAGAGTTGAACAGAGCATGATCTTAACCCTTAGGGGGAGCGAATTTGTGGTTAGGATAGGAATATACCTAATCACCGTGCTTAATTAAATATCGTGATCTTATTGCGTTCTTAATATATTGATTTCATAGGAATATAGGCGTTAATCTATTGAGAATAGGCGAGTAGTACTTGGGGAGAAGGCTATGAGAGCATTTATCGATTAATTAGCAACCATGAGTGAATTATATGAAGGGGAGAGTTGATTCGAACATAATACGATTGGTAATTCGATCACAACCCTGGAATATTTGCCTCTACTGAATAAACAATCAACTAGTTACTTGATAATTTAGTTATTGCTTACAATTGTAGTTTAGCATAATTAAACCCTTGAACTCGAATTTAGCTTGACGGAATAACAATATTGGTGTGTTAGTGAGTAGTTGATATAAGTCCCTGTGAGTACGATATCTGGACTTCCAAATCCTATATTACTTGTCGGCCATGTATGCTTGCGTGTGCGTTTGGGAGCAACAGTAACCTAACCCACTTGCTAGGAAAGCAAGACGTGAAATATTAATGAAACATGATAATGAACTACATAAATGATAAGTCTGAAGGACAAATAACCATAGTTAACATCAAGTCATAATACAACTCCCGAGAACTGGTAACATTGAGTCATGAGATCTACTATATTAATACAAGTCTGAAATATAGAAATATTATATGAAAAAACAACAGCAACAATAAATAAACATACGAAAAGATGCCAGGGACTACAATAAGGAAGCAACTCTACCTCGGTCTCCAAAACACAAGAACAGCCCTGCTCACAAAGCTCGACTGGATCCAAATCCTGAATCTGCACAATTAAGTGCAGACTGTAGTATGAGCACAACTGACCCCATGTACTTTGTAAGTATCATGACTAATCTCGACGAGGTAGTAGTGGCAAGAATTACCAATGATATTAGCTTAACAACCTACTCCATTCATAATATCCAAGTACACAACAATCGT
Source organism: Nicotiana obtusifolia (assembly GCA_002018475.1). NCBI lineage: Eukaryota > Viridiplantae > Streptophyta > Magnoliopsida > Solanales > Solanaceae > Nicotiana > Nicotiana obtusifolia. The sequence continues at coordinate 39,760 of MCJB01051451.1, read as the reverse complement.
ACCAAACTAAACATGAAAGATATGTACCGTGCCTTCACTTCCCAGTTAAATCAGCATATAGAGAAGATATGCATAAAGAATCAAGTAAATGTGCACATGTTAACATATATAACAGATATGTATCGTGCCTTCACTTTCAAGTCAACTCAGCATATAGAGAAGATATGCATAAAGGGGCATGTATAAATTTCAAAACTAGCATTAGAGAATATATGCGATGAAAACATGTATACACCTGAGGGGTTTGCAAAAAGAGAAGAGTTTCAAAGACAAAACACTAATTAGTTTTCCTTATTACAGCGTGTACTTCATCAAGATAGAAGCATGAGCAGACGACCCTAGGGGTATGGATCCTTATCCACAAGCTTCACGGGCAACTCACTTGCTATATTATAAAAATTGCACCGACCACTCACGTGCCATCATAACTCAAAGCGCACGGACCACTCACGTGTTGCCAATCTAGTCCATATCACACAGAAAGCATATACAAGAATACATGTATAATATCAACTCATATACTCATGGACATATAAAATGACATGGTAAGATGTATGCATCTACGAAGCGCACTACCATAGCTCAGATTTGGTGAATATGCCATAAAATAGCAGTTAACATGTTCGAACAGGAGATTAACCTACATATGATCTCTAGAATGATTCAAGTAGCTAACAAAAGGGTACAAACATATGAAGCATGATAGCAAGAAGCATAATATTCAATACCAAGCATACCATAGCCTAAGCACTAACCACAACATGGATAAAAAACCCGGTGCATGCATACATGCTCATCCCTTGCATGCGTGTCACCCTCGGCATGTAGCCATCATCAACAATTCAAGCAACTTATGTCTCAAACTAAGGCTACGCAAGATACTTACATCAAACAAGCTAAATCAATACTCCAAAATGCCTTCCCTCAAAAATCGGCCTTCGAATGTCTCGAATCTAGCCAAAAACAACTCTATAACATCAAATAAAGCTATAGTAAACAATTCCTAGCAATAAAGCTTCAATCTTTACTCAAATTCCCAGAAGTCAACAAAAGTCAACTTGGGCCCACATGGTCAAAACCCGAGTCAAGAGGTAGATCCCGATTACCCATAGCCCAACGAGTCAAAAAATGTGATTAGATTCCAAAACCAAGTCTACATCGACCTTAAAATCCTCAATTATCACTCCCTTAAGTTGTAGGAACCCCCCCCCCCCCCCCC